>QBDW01000657.1:0-62297 GCA_003261595.1 Maconellicoccus hirsutus
AATTATTTATTTTATTAAAATATCAATTTATAAATATCAATCAGGGTTCAAAATAATTTATTCGTATTATTCATCTATAGCGGAGGGATTTTTGCGCTGAGGAGTACTAAGATCAACCGGACGGGCTGTACATACAAATTTTCTTTCGAAAAAATTCATCAGTTACGAATGAATCGATCACCGAAGACACATCGAATCACTTCTTAATCATTCGTTCGCCGATAAATCAATACTTCGTTCGCGAATTATGATATACGAATGAAAATTGGTACAAATCCACATAAAACCCGTCGTTTCTTTCTTCTTTTCTCGGTAAGCAATGGTATAAGTGATAATGAAAGAAATATATCTCTATTTATACGCGTTTTGTATATCACCAAAAGCGAGATATATTCAACAAGCATTTCCTTACTCTTGTTAAATTTTCACGTAGCAATAATTTTTTTTATTATCGTTCTTTTTCGTCTCATTTATAACGTTCCAACATCCGTTAACGTAGACGTGTACTTATGTAAATTGGCAACGAAAAAAAATTCTTTTTCGTTACTATACCATTTTAATAGGATTCTTTTCATTATTATTATTTCACCTCTCTTGTCGCGATTATAAATTAAAATACTATAATTGTTTATGTACATGCATAATGCGGTAGGTAAATTGTGTATATGTATATTTTATTATTCGTAGAATTTACATATATATTGTACACACGTTCGACTGATGTAATTCCAAATATCCATGATCCACTATTCCTCCTCTCATAAACATTAGTATACTTAGTACTAATACAATTTTATTCAATACTCCTTCATTCTCAACATGCTTACCTCATCTTTAAACTCTTCTAGTCTAAAATTATTTTAATTTTAAAATAACGATGAAAAAAAAAAACCTAAAAACCAAAGCTAATTCTAGTCCAATTAGGAGCTTAAGATCCTTGCTCAAAGCAGTTTTAATGCATTTTTTAACGATTTTTATTTATCTTTTTTTTTTAGTTTTTATTATTTAAATTTTATATACGTGTTTTATTTTTTTTGTAACATTTTTATCAACGTGAATCGTACCTAAACATTGCGAAATGAATAATTAACGCATTCTAGTCGAAATAGATAAGTGATTTTTTTAATAATTTTTTTATTTTGTAAAATATACGCGCCAAGTGCTCGAAAGTGCTTTTTTTTTAAATTTTCATCAGATATTCGTTTGTGATTACCTCACATCACAACGATAACTGATACAAGGGGTGCTCTCGAATCACAAATTTGAAAAAAAAAATTAAAACTACCAAAAAAACAAATAACGAAAAAAAGAAGCACATTAACGAAAAGCAGCGCCTCGTAGCTACGCTTCGTATAAGTGTCCCCCCCCCACCTCAATAGCTACGCCCTATATTAGCGTAAACACTCTTTAATGCCGCTACTTGTCGACTTATATAGTTAGAGAAGAACGCGATAATTACTAATAATTTTTATACTAATATTTTATATATTTATACGAGATTAATTTGAATTTTTTTCGCCATTTCCATTTTTTTTTGTAAAAAAATTCGTATTTTTTAGATAATAAAAATTAAATAAAGTATAGTGATCACTTTAAAGTAATTATTTTTAATATTAATTGATATATCTCGAATTCATATCATAGTTTTTAATTTTTTTTTTTCTGTTGGTAGTGATTAATTTGTTTTTATTACCACCCCCTTTCCCCTTTATTTTTTCATCTTTTACGTACCACACAATGAAAAAGTATTTCCAATAAACTTGTATTTCTCTTTAGTCCGCGTGTTATTTTTTTGTCAGTACATCTCCCTCTTCTTCACTCCTTCTTCAAGGTTCATCTTTATACTCGTATATACGCGTTATATACCCTTTCGTTTATATTTTATAAGTACACATACATACAGTATCGTATCCGTATTATGAGAAAGTACGAGTATTTCCTTTTCTTTTTTCCTTCGTGCCATCGAGTAAGCTATACTATACGTATACGCCAAAATGTACTTCATCGTACATAATCTCTAAAAAAAATTTCTTCTTTCCCCATTCTTCTCATCTTATTCTTCTTAACTTTTAAATGTTTTTATCTTTAGCGCGCGAGAAGAAACGAAGTTTTTCTTCTGTTGTACTATTTTTACTGTTTTTTTTGCTATACTTTTAACTGCGATTTATAAATGTTTTATTCTTTCACTATTTCGTATTATATACTCTCTGTATAGTATCTTTTACTGCATAAGATATATTCGTTTCTCTATACATTTATATACTATGTGCCCTTTTCATTCCCCCCCTCTCCTTTTTTTTCGTAATAAGTATTTTCCTCTTATTTTCTTCTATCGAATTTTTCCACATTTCTCGAACTCTCTGCCCCCCCCCATGTTTTTTATTCTATGTATCTATGTATATTCTAGTCTCTTGTGGTTTTTTTCATTTCTTGTCTTTTTTTCTTGTTATTTTTTTCGAATTATTCTACGATATTACGTTATAATTTTTTTTCAAATTTTATTACGAATTAAATAAAAAAAAATATTTCGAAAAATTACATCGTTTTTTTAAATTTTTAAACATTTCTACCTGTTCTTCGTAGACGTACAACGCGAAATAACGAAAACCCCCCGCGCTCTCTTTACCTCATATATATCGTAAGCGAAGTGAAAACAAAAAAAAAAGAAAACAAACGCATATAAATGTAAATTTTATACGCGATAAGGCGAAAAAATTCCAAAAATTTACGACCTATTAAAATTTTCTCGTACTTCAAAAGCTTCGCTCTCGTTGTCATTATTGTTGTTACTGCCCCTCCTCGCCTACGCCGAAAAAGAATAACGCCATACGTATTATATACGTTTTCGTTCAACTATAAGCCTCCACTATGCTTTACTCTCATTTTTCTCGTTTCGGTCCACCGTCATCATCGTGCCCTCATCCTGCCTCGATATGCATAGTACAACTTACGCGAGATTTTTTTCCACTCACTTTTTTTTATATTCTTCTTAAGCGCGTAGGCTTTTCGTGTTCCCATTTACCGAGCGATATTTCCGGACACGTTAAACGTCACCCTTATTTTTTCGGACGTTTTATTTCGCCCTTTTCCCCATCATCCGACTACGGTCTTCCTGTTTCCCGCGCGTCCGTCGTTCGCTGTGACGTAGTTGAACGCAACAACAAAAAAAAAACACACCGAACAATTATATCGCGCGTTTTTTCACTGTTTTGTCCATTTCGCTTTCCATTTTAGTCGTTTGAAATGTTAAAAAAATTCTTCGTTTTTGTATTAGATAAAAAAAAACACGAAAGAAAATTATTTTTCGGAAATAAATATGCCGAGGTAGAAGAATAACTCGTAAAACGAGAACAAAACACGTTTAATTTAAAAAACAACCTTAAAATTGAAATCAGCCGATGCAAGAACTTCGAAATCCATATTTTACGCGACTTCAACATGTTTTTCTTCATTATCGTGAATTTACCGTATTTACCGAAACCTAATGTAAAATTATCGCGATTTACCATGGAAAACTGCGGTATTTACAAGACATTACGGTAATTATCGGAAAACTCCGATGTAACTCGATGTCTGTTTGGAGTTCTAAGTTAACAAGAATAACTTAAACGATTACGATCGATGGTAACGAGGTTGGTAAATTTCGAAAATAACCTAAAAGTGCAAAACTTCCAAAATTTACGCGTATTTTTAGTAAATTACCGAGTTTTTACGGGTTTTGAGAAGGTATTCGCTTCGAATAAAAAATCTCGTTGATGTGATTTTCAATGAATTCATCTTACGTAAGTGATTACCTTTCTCCAATTTACGACAAATTACCATCGTATTACCGAAATTATACCAATAATTATCGTAATTTACAATTCATAAACCATAAGTTACTGTAATTTACCATTCGTAATGCATAAATTAACGTAATTTATGGCTCGAAGAAACTGTAAATTACTGAAAAGACAGTAATAGTAGTTTTTCATGGAGATAACGATATAAATATTCCCTTTGCTCAATGGAGTCTTTTCTCCGCTACATGGCAATTATAATTCACTTTCAACAATTTACCACATATTACGGTAATTACCACATAAAAAGCGTATTTACCTGCGATTAGTCATATTTCAATAGAATTTAAAGAATACTGTGGTAGTTCAGTTAATCTCTGGTCGATACTACTTCTGCGATTGTAATTTACTTGACAATATACCGGTAATTTACCAGGAATTCTGTAATTTATGGTAATTCGCGACAAATAAACAGATTTCATTAATATACGTGTAAGATTTGCACGTTTTCTGGTGGTATCTCACATCCACACAAAAAGAAACCTTTAAAAATATCAATACGTTGGAATCAAAAGAACATAACCTTCTTCCGTATCGCTTTCCTGCCCATTTCCTCTTTCTATCGACATTTCCCGTATCGTGCCGCACGAGTGATACACGCGCACGAAGATATCGCATTTCGAAGTACCGGAAAATCGAAAAAGAACACGGGAAAATGTTAAGAAAAGTTGACGCGAAGTTAGTCACCTTGACGTGTTCAGTCCGACGAAAATGAGCCATGACCGCGACAACGACGCTGATATGAACGATGGAAAACTTGATTGGAAACGAAGTGTAGAAGGCAACGTGAGCACCTTGCGGTGTAAAAACGACGCCAAGCTTTCGGTAACGTGGTCAGAAACGGTCAGGAAGAAAACATATGTACGACGATTGAAAAAAAAAACGGGGAAAAAACGCACGAAGAAGAAGAAAACACGAGATGGGTAAATTTAGGCGAATTAAATAGAATGAGAAGACGATGTGGTGATGGACGAGAGATGGGGAAAAAACCGTGCTCACCGGCCTGGCCTCGCCGCGTTTCCAACGCTTTCACGCGCGCCTCTCGAGATCGTATATCACAACGTGCATTACATCGGCCGTAATGAAAGCGATAAAATCTCTGGCAATTTCCTTGTTCTCTTCTCGGTCTTCGTCTTTTTCTATTTGTATCTTTATCTGTGATAATATGACAGCGTATATGTAGTATATACACTACACACGTGCACAAGGTGTGTGGCGACGTCATTATCTCGAAAAATACCATAACAAATATCTGAGAGCCCTCCATGAAATACACCAGCAGAGGGGAAGATGTGGGTGTGTTAATAGTTTTTTCAAACTTTTGAAAAACTGGATATTCATTTTCATCAAACAATCTATACGTTCAGTCGCGACTTTTTCCCAGACTTAATGTATTACTGGCAACGTCGCAATTTCAAAAATACTCAGTTTCGGTCATTCTGATCGCGTTACCTCCTTCTGGGTGCTTTCCGCAGTAAAAAAGATGATATACGATTTTTTCATAGCTTCAATTTTCAAAGCGCTGTTGAAACTCATAGCTTTCTGTACATTTGACAACACATCGAAACGTGTTCCACGCGACGCTCTTTTTCCCCCATTTCTTGTCCTTTTTTACTTCTCGCCTCAAGTACTACAAACAGAACTGACGACCGTGCGGGGACTAGCTCAGAGCAAAGAGTTTGATACTCGTACGCGAAATTGAGGCACTTGTCGGTGCCGGAGAATAATGGATAGCATTTAATGAGCTTCTTTAAAGTACTCCGGCGCGTTGAATAGGTACACTAGTAAGCAGCTATTGTCGAACAGGCTTTTTTTTCTAACACGACACTCGGCCGGCAAAAAAAAGCTGCACGGAGGCGAAGCAGCCTATTAACATTCGGTAGAAGAGCGCGAGGAAAAATTCCCGACGGTGGTATTTTTAAAATAAGATCCTTCTCGCCACTCTAACAAGTGAATAATAATTTTTCCGCCATCCTAGTCGACTACGAAGAAGAGAAAGGTGAAAAAGAAAACTCGACGATCAGGATTCGATAAAAATCTCTCGTCCTTTTTTTCCTCAATATAACTCGGTTCTTTAACTTTTTTACGCGTAGATTTTTTTTCATCTTACAAGCATTCTCTCGGATGGCTTTTGTTTCAGCATTTTTTTTCGTCGAGTTGTTGCGAAGTTGACTGAACACACAAAAAAAAAAGGAAGAAAGCGAAGAGGTGCTTGGAAGCAAGTTACGCTGGTTTAAGCATATTTTACGGACGTGCAACGGGGGCCAGCACGGAGGGGTATGTTAGTAATATACGGAGATTTCGCATATTCGAGGTTTTTTCTCCCAGCGCATCGTCTCGCGTATAGGCGAAGGGTGTCGTCGAAAGGCGCGGTACAAGCATCCGTGCGAGCGAGAGGAGAATATCAATTACGTGGGCGATGTGTTTACAAAAAGGGACCTTTTTCGACGCTTAATGAAGGGTGTAATTTTGCTCAGCGACGATGAACATCACCGATGCTAATTACGGCGACGTGAGATGAGCGATGCGACGATGAATGGCGTAAAAAGCAAAAGGGCTTTTTTATTCATCCGGTGATATTTTCAACTAAGAATTTTCACCAATTGAATTTGGAAAATTACGGTGCATCACCGACAAGCAAAGTACTACTCCAAGGTGCAAATCATCGGATCGAAACGTCATTGGTCCAGTTTTGGTGGTATACATTTCCAGTATTCCAGCGGTATCCAAAGCAATCCTACAGGTTTCAGCATCAATTCCGAAACTCGCCATTGATCAGTGCGCTACAGAATTCGCAAATGATTTCAAATCATCGCAAGTCCATTTTCCAAAACTTAGTTTTGTCCCAGTCCAAATAAGATGATGGAAAATCATCGTATATTGATAAAAGATCACAAAAGATCAGCGATCGCTTCGACAAACGCGGCCACATTTCAAGGAGCTTCAAATCCATCAAAAACCACCTCAACCTCTCATCGTTTCGGTAAAACCACTGAACAAGATTCCAGAAACACTTTCCGAAATAATCTTCCGCAACTGAGCTCCATCGCTTAACTTCGTCTGCACATTCAGCAATGACCAAGCTTCCGCGTTTCCATCATTTCCCAGCAACAATTTCCAAACATCCTAGGAATCAACTCGAAAAAAAATTTCCTCCGTACGCTGACGTCGCACAACTTACGAACTCGCATATAAATGCGAGTAGTAATTTCGCGAAATCGTTTCGCCCTCGTCTCCTCCGTCTTCGCATTCGACGGCGGCGGCGACGACAGCAAAATAAGCACATAAACGACGACATATTGCACGATACTGCTGCAAAACTGGTCTTCGAGTCCAATAACATATTTATCGTTTATTATACGATATATTCGCGTGTTTATGGATACGACGGTACGTATAAACGTATAATATACTAAACGTGTGTGGTACTACGACGACGACGATCGCGCAAAATACGACGCTACTAATACGAAAAAAGCGAAAAAGTTTTTCAAAATAAAAAAAAAAACTTATCGTAACAGCATTTTTTTACACACCGTACATCCGAGTTTTTTTTCTCTCCATTCGCTCCGCCTTTCTCTTTAGAAAGTACTATCGTAAAAGGAATTTTAAACAGTTTATACGACTCGTGGGATCGAGTAATAAACTCGTTAAACCTTTTTTTTTCCTTCGCATTTTTTTCTCAAGTGTTAACAAATTTTCACACCTTGAGGTTAGTAGGTTAGAAGGTGTTCTCTTCCAAGGGGTAGTTTTCCTTTAGGTTATTTGGCGAGAATAAAAAAAGCGAAATGCTTTCGTCGGCGAGATGATGTATTTGAAAACGGGTACACACGACGGCGGTATTTAAGGTGTCTCGGGTGTCGTTTTCTCGAAATAGGTGGAAATTGAATGAAGACGAATTTCGGCGTGTAAACGAGCGTTTTCTTCGTCTCTTCATTCGGCAGGTCGTTTATGTTTAGCGCGCGTCGCGTTCACGCGGTTACGCTACATTCAACAAATGAACCAAGATTCTTTTTTTTTTCTTCTCCCATTTTACGCGCTGAAATAAATTCACAAGCTGAAAACAGCAACGATTTGCTTGGTAATTTTTGCTCCCCAACCCCCCTCCCTCCCTAGAAAAAACCGAAGAGAAAGGATGATCTGGTACTTTCTTTTTTTTCGTAGTATTTCACAAAAACCACTTTAGCAACGGGAAAAATACAGTTTGGTAACTTTTTTTTTCAATATCCGAGCTTGATAGAATAGAGTGGAAGGAAGGCCTCAGAAAAGTAAAATCTCAATGCAGCCTCGTTGATTTTTCAGAAAAATTGATACTTTTCTCCAAAACAACGAGTTGGAAAAACATCATTTTTTTGTAAATTGAAAATTAAACACTTGGAAAATTGACGAAATTTAAAGATAATAGAATTATTTCTACATAACCTTTAAAAGAGCTTCCAAACAAAATTTACATTTAAAGAAAGATAACAATTTATCGTTACATAAAAGCAATCATAAACAAAATCGCCAACTTTTAGAAAATGAGTGAAAAAGTAGTTAAAAATTGACTAAAAGCCAATAACGTTTACGAAAATTGTTGCTTAAATTCGCCCGAAACGTCGATGAAAAATTTGCTCACAAATACAACTTATTCGATAAAAAAATCAAAATGTATATTTTGGCAGTGAGAGCGGGAATCAAAATGATCAAAAAAAGACACGAATTAAACGATACAAAAAATAAATGATAAAATCCACCCCGCTGAAATATTCGAAGAAAAAAGAAACCTAACTTCGTCGCAAACCGCGCAAAAGAAATCCCTCGAACCAAATCCGATCCCCGAGGGCGCAAAAAAAGAAACGCGAAAATAAGCAGAAAAATAAACGCGAAATATTAAAAAGAATAAAAGATTTATTACATCGAGTGACACATCCGGAAAAATATGGCTTTTTAGTTTTATTTGAAAACTTATTGAAATTACTATAAACGTATCAAAAAATGTTTTCAAAATACATTTAGCATAAAATATAAAGTTTCGCCGTCCCCTCTTCCTCGCCGCCTCCGCGCACCACCGACGCTATAAATATTTCGACGAGTAAAAAATTACGCTAGTATTATTCAAAAGACCACGCACACCTCCCCGTCGGCGCGACGGCCCCATTTGCCCTCCAGAGAACAGAATGAAAAAACCGTGAAATAATGGCGAGGTAGGGGGGGGGGGCGAAAAAAGCTCTCCCATCGAGAGAAAAGAAATACCTCGACGATTCTCTACGCCGCGCTATCGCATTTCCAAACCTATCCTCTCCTCCACACTGTTTTCTGTATAAAATAACATACATGCACGTATGTGTGTGCACGTGTATACGCCAAAGTTTAAAAAGTCGAGGATAAGGGTATTCGCAAAAGACGTAAAATTTATACAGATAGATCGGCAATTCATTCTACACTCACACGCGCGCACACATGTAAACCAGGCAAAACAGAAACGAGACGAAGATGGCCCCTGATTGTACTACGAAGCAGAGACCGAGCAAACCCAGAGAAGAAAAACCTTGGAAAAGTTCCCGCACAATAACGGCGCCAAAACAAGACTTTTTCGTCTTTTGCAACACTGACGATAACAAAAGAAATCCAATAACAATAGCGAAAGGCAGAAAGGGTACGTTGCAACAATAGTCGAGTTATTGTATCGGCGAAATTCCTCTCCTTTTTCGATATATACGCCCGTGTTGCACGCCTTCCCTTCGCCGCCGCCGTCGCCGCGACGCCCTCCGGCCTCCAAAATCCCATATCGTCGTCGTCGTCGTCCTCGCATACCTATGTACAATACACATTTACACAGAGGCGGCTTTGTCGAATGACCCTCTCCGCGGCGCCGCCACCGTTCGCGTTCGCTCGACCCCGTCGTAAATAAACGACAAGAATGTCGTAATGGGTTAGCTTTTTCGGTTAAAAGCTTTAAAGCAATTTGATTTCGAAATGTTTCGATAAAGTTCGAATTATTGTATTCGCCTTCTATCGCCGCCACCGCCACTGTCGCCACATCCTCCTTCTCCCAACGTCGCTCCTCCACGGTCATCCTATACTTTGGTAACCCCGGTATAATACTATACGTATACCGCGATATCGCAGCCGCTAACGTCACCGCCTTCGCCGCCTCCTCTTCGCCGACACAGTTTCGGCAATTATCGCCGAATAAAATACGAAGCGTTATTTGATAAAAACTTTAATTGTCGATTTTCCTTTATTTCGTTCGCGTATCGAACGTACTTGTACCTTTGCCCTTCTCTGACCTGCTGCCGAGCTCCTCTCGACGACGTATCCGACGGCAGCAGCCGCCCTCCAGCATCTTCCATTCCTCTTTCGCCCGTCTCTTAGTCGACGTACCTCCTTTATGTTTCATAATTCTCTTGTTTTTTCATCTTCGCGCGTTTACTCCGCGTTATATGGTTTGAGAATTTCAGGTCCGCGGCCTCCCCCGCCCCGCTCCCTCGACTCCTCAAAGTTGCGAAATCGCGCACTCAAGATGTCGCATATTGTCGTCTTCTTCATTTCGATCCTCCAAACACAGTATTCATCGATGAAAACCAAGATCGGCGTTATCTACTTTTCTATGAGTAGGTTATTATTTTTCTCGTTTTGTTGTAACCATCAACATCCACATGTAATTTTGAGTAAATTTCATTATCATCGTAAATTACCAATATTACAATAATTTACCGCAACTACAATAATCGATGAGTTATTGTAATCACATTATACTATGGAAAAAAAAACCGTATTCACAATAAACCAGGGTAAATTGCAGTCATTGCGGTAAATTACAGACATTACGGTAAATCACGATCCTTACAGTAAATTGAGGTAAATTACCATGAATTACGGTCATTACAACAGATTACCGTAAATTACGGTCATTACGATAAATTATATGCGTAAAGTTGAATTACCGTAAAATACGTTCGTTTCAGTGGATTACGGTAAATTACAGTCATTATGGTATGTTACAATAAATTACGTGTAATTTACAGAAATATTCCTGCCATTAAAGTGGAAACAATTTCGCGAAATTACCGTAACTACACGAATTATACCAATACTCTATCAAAATCTCAGGACGATTGCAACGTGAAACAACCAACGCCCAATTTATCGCCTTAAAAATCATTCGATCATTTCAGACGAGCGACCTCGTCATAACAACCCGAGAAAAACTCTCAACCATCTTTACAAAACTACCGTTAAATCGTTCGAAAAGCAAGATTAAGAAATGCGACAAAAAAGGTTACATTTTACCATCCACTGTACTTAATTTAAAGGGTATAAAAAAAGTAATTAAAAAACAAGCGAAGTTAGACGCTACGCGATAAATACGTGAATTTACGTTTGTAAAAATGAAATGAAAATACTCGACTACGTAATGTAGCAGAATAAGAACAAGAATCGCAGAAGACATATCGCCGAAGTTGACGCGAAATGAAATAAAATGAGATTTTAGAGAAACACCGCGGAGGGGTTCGCGAAGCGACCGTTATTAAAGTTAATCGCGAGTAAGTACTGCAACGTTTTCGACATCGGCAGCGCGATGATACAACTACAAAAAATCGGCCAAAAAATACCGCGAAAATTACTTTTTTTTTATCAGTTGAAAAAAAGATAACATTTGGGGTATTCGTGTGCGTGCAAAAGAGCACACCGAAGACGACTCAACCCAAACGTGAACAATCCAGAGATGCGGTGTTAATGCCTACCTCGTCCCTTAGTGCATTAGCAAAAAAGCAAAAAACGAATAAAAAGTTCAACGAGATTTTTTTTTCAAGAATTTCGCGTCCTGCGTCCATTAATTATACCGATGAAACGAAGCATTCACATGATACGCGAGCGTATGCTCATCGAGACGAAAACACTGAACTCGCGTATCAAGATCTTATTTTCTTTTCCGGACTTTCCAACGAGATCAAGTTCGCCTCCAGACATCACCGCATGAAATAAATCAACTTATGAGACATTAGGTAATCCGTAAGTAATTGGAGAGCGGAATGAGAGAATTCCTGACTCAGGTATTGTCACTGTCAAATACTCTTCCCCGACTGCCAAAGCCGACAAAATGTTATTAAAATGGTTTAAAGTTGTTCAATATTTGCTCAAAATTGCACAAAAGTAGTGCAAAACGATCAAATTAGGTAATAAAAAGTATATACATATAAAATTGTAAAAAACTACCAACATTTTGTTAGAATGGTTTAGAAACAATCAAAATCTGAGTACAATTGCACAAAGTTACCAACATGTTATTAAAATTGTTAAAAATTGTTCAATATGTGCTTAAAATTGCATTAAAATAGCTTAAAATTACTCAAAATTGTTCAATACGTACTTGAAGTTGCATGAAAACAGTTAAAATTGTACCAAAAATTGCTTGTAATCGATCAACAACCGTTTAAAAAAGCTTAAAATTACACAAAATTGTAAAAATGTTGTAAAAGTTGCTTAAAATTGTTCAATATGTGCTGGAAATTGCATAAAAACCATTAAAATTGTGCTGAAATAGCTTGTAATCGATCAAAAACTGTTTAAAAAAGCTTAAAATCACTCAAAATTGTCAAAATGTTGTAAAAGTTGTTTAAAATTGTTCATGATTTGCATGAAATTGCATAAAAACAGCTTAAATCTTATTAAAATAAAATTTCAACAACATATTGACAATTTTGCGTAATTTCAAACAGTTTTAAACAGTTTTTCATCGTTTTTAAGCAATTTCAAGCAAATATTGAAAAATTTTAAGCAACTATAACAACTTTTTGACAATTCCGCGTAATTTTAAGCAAATTTAAACATTTTTTCATCAATTTAAAGCTATTTTAACATGATTTTAACGATTTTTATGCAATTTCAGGCAAACATTAAACAACTTTAAACTATTTTAACAATAATTTGACGATTTTACGCAATTCCATGCAATTTTAAACAATTTTTGATCATTTCAAGAAATTTTAACATAATTTTAACGGTTTTTATGCAATTTCAAGCAAATATTGAAAAATTTTAAGCAATTTTAACGACATTTTGGCATTTCTTCGTAATTTTAAACAGTTTTCATCGATTTTATGCTATTTCAACATGATTTGAAAATTACGTATTCATACAATTGGAAACAAATATTGAACAACTTTAAACAATTTTAACATCATTTTGGCAATTTTTGTGCAATTTTGAACAAATATTGGTCAACTTCGAATGGTTTTAATAACATTGTAATTTAAAGCAATTTCAATAACTTAGAAATTTTCAAGCAAATTTCTTGCATAAATCTTATAAAATGAAAAAAAAAATTTAGAAGAATTTCCAAAGGTGGAAGTTGAATTGAGCGCAGTTTTTGAAAAATAATGGTACTTCGTTATCTATGATCTAAGGTTGGGGAGGGGGTGAGCATCAAAAAGTTTTCGAGGGCAGCAAAAAGTGATTGTGTCACGGCAGCAAAACCCCAGAATACGTCCCTCAGTACCCTGTCTACCGACCTATCAACATGTAAGATGGAAATCATCAATCATCTTTGATTTTCACTCAGCACGCAACTGGTTTCTTCATTTTCAGCCCTACACTTCATCGCGTCTTGCACCGAATATTTCGCCGGTTCTCCAAAGGGAAATTTTTCTTTCGCTGGGAGACAATCGCGTTAAAAACTTTCATAGCATGAAAGTCTACCCGACAACAGAGCGACCGGGTCGGTGTACTTTCTCATTGTGACTCTCGGCGAATGCGCTCGCCGCGCCGCCCCGCTATACCTGCTGCGAAACCCTCGTAACTAATCTAAATTAACGCGCTTATCCTCTCGCTTACACTAGTATGAACACGAAGGAAAAGATTAGATTAAAAATATAGCCTCTCTGGTGCACTGGTACTCGTCTGCGAATACGCTTCTGTACATGTACTTAGTTCTTATCAATTTCTCTGCTTTTTTATTTTTCAACTTTTTCTGAAAAAATACCTTAAAATTCCCGTACTTCTATTGCGGTCGGAAAAACCAAAGTATCAAAGGACATAGCGAAAACTACAATATAATATCCACAGATCGTTTTTCTTCGGCCTGTTCCACATGTTCATTCAACACCCATTCCTACCTTCCGAATCGAACATCTTAATTCCATTCAGCCTCGCTCTCGATCACCACACAACAAATCAACTCTACTAGCTTCGCAATCCTTGCTCCGTCGTTCGGCAACACTTAACGACGTTAAAACGACGCCCACCCTAAGACACTGGTGACATCTAAATGTTATAATTCTTCAAAGCTGCACACACATCGGGGGCCCTCGCACGCAATAAAATTTCGGTAAAGCCATTATAAATCCGTTGAATTCGCCAACAAAGGGGATAAATTTTTTTCGCGCTCTTCATTCTTTCTCTCATTTCATTTTAGAATAATTTATCTAAACTAGGCGACGTCGAGTAACGCCCATATGTAGATATATTCGCGCGCGCGGGCTTAAGTGTATAACACTGTGTTTGCGATTCTCTCGCATCGTATTCGTCGTATACGGCGTACGCCAAACTCGGTGCTTTTTTTTTTGTTTTTAAACGTTAAACATTTACACTTTATGGAAATCGTTGCGACGCGAGCAAAGCGAAAAATAGACGACGAGAGAGACAGAGAAGGAGAATGCAAACACACACACGCAAACCGCAATGTAATCCCGTTAATAAAACGTCGTATATACACGGAGAACTGTAAACGCTTAGAACCCAAAATTGGGGATAAACCGCGAAATATTTTTTCAACTTTCTCCCTACATTTTTTTTTTTTTTAATTTATCGTCTGAGTTTTTCATTGTATACTTGAAATGAGAGAACAATGCAACAAGGTATTTCTATGGTACGTACATTTTTCGCGTATACAAACACATAAACTCGACTTTACGCGTCTGTTTTCGCGTGTTTTTTTTTTCTCCCGTTTTTCTTCTCCTTTTATATACAAACACATTTTTATCTACATAATACCCGTTTCTAAATATGATTTATACATTAGAATTGTCTGCAGTCGAAAGAATAATGGAAATTTTACGTGCCACTGGGGAAATGTTAGGCGAAAATATTTCCTAGAAAATTATTTTAAAAAACGCGATAAAAGAATGAAAATAAATGTAGAAAAAAAATACACACAAAATGCGAATATTTAAATGTGTATCCGTTTCGCGACACATTAACGCTACAGCAATTCGTTCGTCTTCTTTTTTTCTGCGGCTTCACGCGAGAATCTATTTTAATTTTTACGCTTTAATGTTTTTTTTTTTTTTCGTTCTTAATCACGACGACGCAATATGACACGTTTGATAGTCGATGGGAGTATTTTTAATCTCGGCTGCTAAGCTCGAACGACGACGGGGAACGTTGAAATTTCATCGTTGACCGGTTCGGCGGAGCCGATGAATTCGCTTTGCGGTTTTATTGTTTCGCAGGCGTTCAAATTCGTCGTTAGAGGTGGAGTCGAAATTGCTTCAGAAGTACCGTTGATTCAGCACAAGCTATACGGCTGACAGCATAACAAATCAATTGACGTGCACTGGAATTACTAAAAAAAAATGTAATAAAAGGTCGAGTCAACGACGTCGTCAACTAGGTTCTTTTTCATGAAGATTAATGACACCATCGTTCATCAATTGTACTAATATAACGCTGCCAAAACTTGGATTATAAATCGCAAGAAAATATGAAAACATTGCAAAAGAAAAACAAGAATGATTCCGTTGATCGCAGATTCAATTGCTGATGACGTTCTAAATCGCCGAATTCCTTTTGATTTGGTTTAATGACGTCATTATTTGTGTAGCGTTAATGTTAATTGATAACTAAAAAAAATCTTAAAAAAATTAAGGGAAAATGAACAATATCTTAGCATAAAACAGACGAAAAAAATTTTCAATCGAAAAATTAGCAAAAGGCGGCCACAAATTTTTTTAAAAAGTTGAAAAAATATTAAGAAAATTATGCAATATAAAACAAATTAACAAAAACTGCACTTGGTGCTCAAAGTATCAACGAAGAACCGAAAAATCACCAGAAAACGGTCCAAAATTGACAAAATATACATCGGAAAACCCAGGAATCACAAAAGTGGTCAAAATACCGAAAAATGTTCAGAAAAACATGATCAACAAATAACAAAAATTTCATAAGACGAATTATCCATAATTTAAAAAAACGCCAAAATAAACAAAAAGATTATCAAGTTACAAAAAACAGGGGAAAAGTGGATGAAAAATTACAAAACTTCACCAAAAAACCGCACTTGGTGCTCAAAGAATCAACAAAAAACCAAAGAATTACCAAAAAATGGTCAAAAATTGACAAAATACACATAGAAAAAACCAAAAAATCCCTCAAAAAGTGTTAATTAGTATCTTCAGGACCAAAAAAATAAATAAATAACCAATTACTAGCCGAAGAAACGAAGAAATTCCCCAAAAAATTGCAAAATATCCGTAAAAAATAAAGGTATAGAGTTATACGAGTAGAATAGTTGAAAACAGGCAAAAAATCATCCAAAAATAATAGCAAGAAAATAATCGTAACATTAAAAATAAGTAAAACCAAAAAAAATTGAAAAAAGTACAATTAAAACAAATTTTAAAAAACAAAAGGTCAAAAAATTGAAAACTTTGTCTCAAAAAATTAAAAAAAATACAATTAACTAATTTAAAAAAACAAAAAATTTAAAAAAACGATAGTTGCGCCTCCAAAAATTGAGAAAGTACAATTAAAACAAATTTTGAAGGAAAAAAATCTAAAAATTAAAAATTGAGCATCAAAAAATTAAAAAAAAATACTATTAAATAAAGGTTGAAAAACGAAAAATCTATGAATTAAAAATTGCATCTTAAAAAATTAAAAATTACGAAAGAATCTAAAAAATCAACGAAAGTCACCAAAATTCAACCATAAGAAAGCGTTCATATCATTAAAAACCAAAAAAAATTATAAAATTTACAAAAAACGTTCGAAAAATAATCTAAAATTTGAAAAAGCAATTCATCAACAAATCATGTCGATTCATTGAAAAATTTGGTTCATGACGTCATCAACCCAATCTCTTACGTTAAAGTTGGAATTTAGGTGAAAATGTAAACAAAATTTGAAAAATTGACGAAAAGCTTCATCTGATCCGAAAGTCGATCAACGATGTAATCGATTAATTTCCTATTCATCAATATACATCTGGTATTAATTAATCTACAAAATCAAAATTCAAGTTTTGGAATATTCATGTTGTAAAGTCATCAAATTTCAACAAATTGCGAGAATTTCACTCTCGCACATTTTCAAGTAAACGAATCTCAACCTTGATGAAATCTACTCATTCGCGACATTCAAACAACCCGTACATTAACCAACACGAGCCCAACGTCGTGCTCTCACTACATCACACTCCGACGTCAACTTCAACCTGCACCTCTTCCTCGCTACATTTGGCAAGAAACTCTTCGAAAAAAATTTAACGTCAAACACGCGACCCTCATCAACCACGAAACGGTTCAATCAACGCACAGAATCATCAAAAAATCCGCAATTTCTTTTACGCGCATTTTTCCATCGAGCAGCGCAAATTACAGAGACGATAGATCCAGCCATAAAATTGAATTACTCCGGGTAGCGAAATCTTCCACGCGATACGCTTTGAATTTCGCAACAATTAATCGCACACGGCGCCCGTGGTCTTTGTCGGTTTACGAAATGCTCGACAATCGCGTAAATCTAGCTCGTAAACGCTCATAAGCCGATACCAGACGTCGAGTTTGCAATATAAGGAAAACGCGGAGACCATCGCCGGTATACGACAGCGTACAACGAAGCATCCAAGATTGAGGAGACGTACCTTGGGATTTACGGCACGCCGACGAGGCGTACTTTACCGTAGGCTTACAGAACCTTGTACGGATAAGTAAAATAATAAATATCCACCCGAAACGGTAGACATCTACGTCACCGCAGCGCACAACCACCTACCCAAGCCTCAAGACGTGCAAAAGTTGAACGCGATCCGAACAAGACACTCGTATAGTCTCGTATACGCTAAAATAGCACCCGAAAACTCTCGCAAACGAGCAACAGTTTGAACAAGAGAGAATAATAGTTCAAAATGAGGCCTTTTCATACGTATACTTTAATCCTACCGTATTACGCGTGTATATGTATAAGAGCTGAAAGTATAACCAACAATCCTGCACCAGCACCGCCAACCCTACCAACGACGACTTCCGAGGCTATCTTATGCAAAATGTACCTACGCGCATTGCAGTATTATTAACCCTACCCCGTACCCTTTACCGCTCAACAATTTCCCGTATACCTTTGCATTCCCCAAATACTTTTCTCTCTTTTTAACATTGCGTCACGACGTTTTACGCAAAATGGCGTATAAATACGCGAATTTATAATTTAGAAATTTATTTTCGCACCTCACTCGCGTCTCAACGGCTGCGTGAGTTCTGCCCCCGTATTTTTCACGCGAAAAGGTTGTTCCGCTGATAAAAAGATATTTCCGCGTTATTTGACTCGGGCGCGAATTTTAAAATACGAAGGGGTAAGATAAAAAGAGGTAACTTTTTCAACAAAAAGAAGCATTTGCGAAGCAAAATCACGCAAACGACCTAATTTTTTTGTTAAACGGAGATTTCGTCGCCTCAATCTCGCCTCGTCGTTTCCGCTCGAGAAAAATTTCTAACAACGAGGTCATCAATTAAATGGCAAACGAGAGAAGCGGAAAAATCATGTACGAATTAATGCGACATTTTTTTTTCTAACATGAAAATTACTTCAAATAAAACCATATTTTTTACCTTTAAAAAAATGTATTGAAAGATCAAAAATTAAACTTTACTAATTTAATTTATCACTAAAATTTCAGGTTCTTAGATCAATTTGAAGGAAATATGTGCACCATTTCAAGAAAACAGTCAAACACAGATCGCTCAAAAAAATAATAAGAGAAAGAGGAGAAGTAAAAATACTGGTGGATGAAGGGGGCAGTATGCACACAACAAAGAGGGAAAAACACAAAAAAAATTATTTAAATCTAAAACCGAACCTTATAATCGAATTCAACCCGCCATAATACAAAACAAACGATACCCCACTCGACTATACTATTTGAAGATGAAAAAATTCAAAATGGCTGACAGTGGGGAGGGGGGTGAGTCAAAAATCACCTCATTCTATCAATTTTGTCTTAAACAAAGGTTTTCGAATGAAATATTAGCGTTAAATTGTTGGCCTTTGAACATACGCGATAATTATCCCCCCCCCCCCCGATGATCATAATTGCTTTTTTTTAAATAGCCTAGTGAGGTGTCGTTTCCATGAGATTACACGATGCTAAATCCGAATATTCGGTGAAATAAACGTTTAAAAACACAAATGACGCGTTTTTCTCAGATTTTCCTCAATTTCCCTCATAAAGCCGAAGGGTTTTGTAACTTCGAACGAACGTTTCACGAACACGAACGACGACGTCATCAATCCACATGAGGTGGAATTCGCTCGATGACGTCATAGACTAAACAAAATCGACAATTGCGTGCAAAAATACTCTAAAAATGTCGAAATAACCGTAAAACCAAGCAGATAGGAGGCGCCGCATCGTCGTATATTTTGCATTAAAAATGCACACTATATTACACCGCGTAATTTCCAAAATAAAACAAGAGAAAGGAGACAAACGAAAGGGAAAAAAAAGGTACGTAAAGAAGAAAGTTAAAACGCCATCATCATTTAAGAGGTGTGCGAAAGAGAAAAACAACGAAACTCGTTTACAGTTAGGAAAATATAAATTTAATAAGAACGGAAATGCCGTCGACAACAGAGCGCGCTATCACTTACTTTTTAAGTTTCTCCGACGACTTCTACGACGTCGGCGAGGAAGACGACCAACCGAGTGCACACGAGAGGACGTAAACACTTATCTGAAAAGTACCATTTTTCTTTTCGCCGTACTTTTCCAGCTAGCCCGATGCTTCTTCCTTCACCTTCTATGGTTATGTGTCGCGGCAAATGCGAGGAAACGGGCAACGAACAGGAACGATGGAGATAAACGTAGTGTGTGTGTATGTGTACCATGTATATGCCGATGCCGAATACTATACGAGAGAAGTTTTCCGCGAAATGGCGAAATTTTCGCTAAAGTGAACGCGCAAATGGAGATGTTCTTCCTGGTTCGTAAATCTGAAGATATACGTAGACGAACGGACGACGGGATGTGAAAGGCCGTGATGCGGAGGGTTCCGGGGGGATTTTATTCGTGTTTGAATTTTGTTCAGGTTCCGCCGAGAGTACATCATTAAAGGCATACTTGGTGACGAAGGAAAGGCAACAGAGAGTGACCGTATTGGAGTTTTTCGTTTGAGATGAAGGTTTTTTTTGCCTAGCTGCCGGAATGCGTCACTTAATGGAAATTTTTGGCAATTAAACTTGCATATCGTACTTCCACACTAAACGATGCTCCTGCGAGTTCGTATTTTGTCATATAAGTTATCCTCCAACTTGCAGGCCAGCAGCAATGTAGCACAAAAAGCCAGAAAAAGAAACACTGAAAAGAATCCGCGCGCGAACAAAAGGCGCATAATAAAGTTATTTCGACAAACGGAGCAATTTTTCTGCTCGTTATTTTAACTCGTCTGAAATTTACCTACAAAATAATTACGTCCCCGCGCTCTCTCCGGCGTACCACGACCTCGTGAAAAATCCGCATAAAGCTGAGAGAAAAAAAATTACATAATACCAAAAAGAAGCGACGTACTTTACCTAGAAAGCACGGCGGAAAAAAGAAAACACATTTAACCTCTCGCTGTGATGTAATCACAATATGGGCTAAGAGCCAGTTTAGCGTGCCTGCGAATCGAGAAAGAATAAGCGGAGCAGAAGAGAAAGAGTGAAAAAAAACCAACCGTACACAGTCTGGGATATTTCATTATTTATCTTTCATTCTTCGGTATTTCTTTAATTAAAGAAGTCTCTCCGGCAAAACGATTTTACAATTACTACGATTGAAAAGAATTTATTTTCAGACAGTTTAATTTAACGCGTTTTTTCCCTTTAAGTTGTTCTTTTTACTTTTTTCGCTTTTTCCTTTCACAATTTTTCCTTTTTTCCCTCTCTTCATGGCGTGGTCGATCCGTAGGTTTTTCCCTTTTCAATTCTGGTTATTTTATACGAATTTACAGCTTACCACTAATTCCGAAATTATAAATTATTGCGAATATAAAACAAGAAAATTATTTCATTCTTACTCTCGATCTCTTCCGCAATCCATGTTACCTTCGGTTCAACCAATCGCTTTCATTTACAAAGCCTTGAAAATCACCTTATTCAACATACCACTTTCAAATCAGAGCCACCATTGACGCAATGCTGCATTTGCAAAAGAAGTGTCCGTCGTCACCGAAGACATGTATATTTAAGCTGCCACAGGACTGCTGACTCAATATAAGTGGAAGTCCCCTTTAAAAATAATCATCTTGCGACATTCTACGAAAGTTCGAAATGAATTATCAAAAGTATGAAGCACGTAACACGTCAAAATACCACAAATGAAATGAAAAATAGAAAAGAAGTAAAAGAAGAAAGAAATTCGTGCGTGTAGTTCGTAAATAGGTAAAATATCGTATAGTAATTGGTTTTAAAAAAGAATGTTTTTGAAAATAGATACATCTCGTTCCTTTTCTAGTTTTCTCCATCAATTTGTTCATATAATCCCAGTGCGTTAGAAAATCTCAGATCGCCGCAAAACTTTGAACGTCCACATGAATAAATTCATAGTATTCTACAATGTACCCGAGTAACGGTCTCATTTTCATCAAATAACCACGTCGTCGTGGAAAGTATTTCTCAAAAGATTCCCATACACGCTAATGGAAATATGCTGGAGTACGAATGCACAGATATACGCAACTATACGATGATACTTCAACAAAAAATACACATAACATGGAAGACGTTCGGTAATTTGATTACCCGAAACGATACCGCGCTATACATATCACAACTTCCTGGAAAAGTATAGGCTAACCGATGGACGGAGATATCAAACGTTGTATCAAAACAGCAAATACGAGTACGTTCACTATTCGCTAAAGCTTTTATAAAAAATGCAACACGCAACGAACTTCACGCTATTCTCCGACCGAACAGCTGTTGTAGTTTCACCGAATCAGATTCCACTAGAAGCAAGCCAAGTCAGGATATGAAACGAATTCGAATAATCAAGAAAAAACAAGTACAATCAGTATTGATGCAAAACAAAGCATTACTGAAAACTCTTCGCGAACGGAAATCAGAAGCACGTTATCGGCGCGCAGTTGAAAGCCACCGGCCGGAGAAGCAATCCATTTCACTTCATGAACCACTAGATGATCTTAAATTTCCATAAAAAGAACGACATCGGTATCGAAACAGGTGTCAGACAAACACAGGTACCAAAGATGATGAACTTATGATCAGGATGTACGAAATTCCGGTGGGCGGTATACGCTATGTTGGTTAAGACTTCAAACCACTCCAGTGTAATTTCATGAAATGTATTAGAAAAAATATAATCGTAATGTTAAAATCAATTGCATAATTACTTACATGAGCGAAATATCTACCAAAACGTCGCCGAAGAAGGCATGAAACACAATACGAGATACGAAACGAAGAACGGCAACCGACTCTTATCTTATAATAAATTTACTTAAAAAACACGCGACAATTATTAATCATTACGCACATTTTTGATAGAACAACAAAATGCACAACATTATTCATTAAATACGAAAAAACGAAATGATGATTAACTTCGGATTTAACATAAATTTAAGCAATTCCGAATTTCCGACGCACAAATTAATGAATTCTATGGTTTTGCTATTACAAAATGGCGGATCTATATTGAATTGAAATTATGATTGAATCATTAATCTAGAAAACGATCGAATCTTTTCAAAGTAAAAACGAACGAACTGAACGAAACTTTCCAAGGTACAACGTGAAGGGGGCCTACTTTGGCCTATTAGATAGTGACGTAATGAAGATACGCATCATTATGACGCTGATGTGACTGAGAATATGATCAGTGCAACCAATAATCGAAAATCGAAAAATTTCAATGTAAAAAAAATTAATATCATTTAATTAAAATAATGTCAAGTATAATTATTATCTTTCTCGACGACAGTCCGAAAAAACTAATTAATTAATTAAGTATACCTATGATTATTTATTCATTTGCGTTCTATTATAAAAGCTATGATATTATACCGATAACCCAAATACTCATAATTTTCAAATCATACATAATCAAAGACTAGTATCATCTAATTAAGAATTACATCAGTCAAAGAATTTGAAAATGTTGCAAGTTTTCATTATAAATAAATCAAACTTTATTTCGATTGGCACCATGGTACTCAGAAGCCCATATGCATCAAGTTATTAGATCATATCTCAAATTATAAATATTATCACGTTTGAATCCGTAAAAAATATCGTTTGTATACCATCGTTAGCATACATGTAATTACGCAAATAAATGACTCATAGTGTTATTTCGATTAATTAAGCATTAGTTAGCAAACAAGCTTTCGCTAGCGTCTTGCTATAGTAGTCCGTTGAGATTAGTCACAAAAACCCAATATTCCGTTATACAAAATCTAACATCTCACATATTATTTATTTTACAACAAAAAATAAAAAATTACATGGCTCAACTGCTCCTCTCTAACAACCCTGTGATATTTAAGAAATGGCAAAAACGAAAAAAATCATTTAATTTAAAACAACATCATGTGCTACAACATACAAAAATCTAGCTTTACACGTTACACGTTATCCATGAAGAAATAGCTGGTAAATGCAACATAATAGAACCAATATTACAGCGAAAACGATCACGATGGAGGTGGTGCTGTGGTCGTCGATTCCGGTTTCTTTTCTTTTTCTTTATTCCAATCTTTCAATCCTTCTGGTAACGTTGTATCTTCCTCCATAGATCCGGTTCCTTCAACGAATTGTTCGTACGTGGATTTTTCAGGGAATGGACGCTTACCCAATAATTCAATCATGTCATCTCTACTTAAAATTTCTTGCTTTAACAAACGTTCTGCAACCTACAAATGAAAGAGTATCGTGAGAGAATGATTTCTCGTTAAAACCGAAAAAGGTATATAACTAAAACGTACTTTTTCCACATCGGATTTGTGTTTCGTTAATAATTCAGTGGTATGTTTATGCGCTTTATCGATCAAAATTCGTACTTCACTGTCGATAAGCTGAGCGGTAGTTTCCGAGTAAGGTTTTTCCGTGGCCAATTCCCCAGGTTGAGGCATATCGAAACTTACGTTACCGACTTTTTCATTCATACCGAAATGCACGATCTAAGAAAAGAAAAATGAAAATAAATAACACTTTCCATCATCCTCACATCATCTAATACCCACCTGAGAATATGCATTTTCGGTAACTTTTTTCAAGTCGTCTTGAGCTCCGGTGGTAATTCTTTTGAAAAATAACTCTTCCGATACACGACCACCCAACGTCATGCACATTCTATCAAATAATTGTTCTTTGGAATAGAGATATTGCTCTTTCGGCAAATACTGCGCGTAACCGAGTCCTTTGCCGCGAGGAATGATGGAAACTTTCAACAAAGGATCGGCGTGTTCTAAGAACCAGCCAGACACCGCGTGACCCGCTTCATGATAAGCTACAGTTTTCTTTTCTTCGGGCTGCAATACGTTAGTTTTTTTCTCCATTCCGGCGACTACACGTTCGATCGCTTGTTCAAAGTGTTTCATTATGATTGAATCATTCAAGTCACGAGCTGCTATTAAGGCGGCTTCGTTGCAAACGTTAGCAATATCCGCTCCTACATGAGACAATATGGTATTAATATCACCTTTTTTATTATAATTGGTAAAATAAAACAAATTTACCCGTAAAACCGGGAGTTAATGCGGCCATTTTTCTCGATAATTCATCTTTATTTAAGTTCGTCTTCAACGGTCCCAAATGAACCTTGAAAATATTAGCTCGACCTTTGATATCAGGAGCTGGCACGTATATCTGACGATCGAATCGACCAGGTCTCATCAAGGCTTTATCTAGCACATCGACTCGATTTGTTGCGGCCAACACTACAACGTTGGTAGTAGTATTGAAACCTAAAATAACAAAATAATTTTCATGCCTACACCTTTGAAAGCAAAAAAAATTTCCGTTGAAACTGAACTGACCATCCATTTCAACAAGCAATTGATTCAAGGTATTTTCTTGCTCCGAATGGCCACCAAAATTTCTACCGCCTCGTTTTCTACCAACAGCATCGATTTCGTCGATAAACAATATACACGGTGCATTTTTACGAGCCATTGCAAACATATCGCGAACCTAATTCAGAATCAGAATTTGAAGCTTAAAATCTACCGCTCGAGACCGCCACAGAAAAACATCACACGACGTAAAATGTGAAAGAATCAACTTACTCTTGAAGGACCCACGCCGACGAACATTTCTAAAAATTCGGAACCAGATACTGTTATAAAAGGAACATTTGCTTCGCCAGCTGTGGCTTTGGCTAACAAAGTTTTACCCGTACCAGGAGGTCCTAACGAAAGAAAAACATGAAGAACTCATCGCAAAACGGATCAAGCTTTTACTAACCGGTTAACATAGCTCCTTTGGGTATTTTCGCTCCTAAATCAATATACTGTTGAGGATTCTTCAGGAAATTTACAAATTCCATGATTTCAATTTTAGCTTCTTCGCACCCGGCAACATCTCTGCAATTTGAATAATGAATTAGCGGATCTATCGAATAACACATTTATTTCGGTGATTACTTACTTGAATCTGACTTCGATGTCTGCCGAATTAATAAGTTTGGCTGTTGATTCCATAACTCCACCGAAAAGGCCACCTCCTCTGCGACCTCCTCTGCCTCCCATCATTTGTGCCGATCTCCGCATCATGTACACGAAAAACCCTGTGAAAATTAATCAGTTATAATCCGATATAAACGATGTAGGCGAATATTTGGTTAAGTTTTTGAATACTAACCTATTATTAATAACGTAGGAATAAAGTTAACCAAAGCACTAGGTTCAAATTCTGTTTTATAAACAACCGGTACCCAATTAGGACCATCCAAGTTCATTTCCATTTGTACATTTTCTAAATTTCTCTCAAATGAATCAACACTGCCGATGTTAAACCATAAAATTCCCTACAAAAGAAGACATTGTACTAAAAATAAAACGAAAATTGTTAAATTAATTTTCAAGAGGGGAAACTACCATTCCATCCGTTGCACTGCCATTTTGTAACCTAACTCTGACCCATTTTTTATTAACTACTTCCAACCTATCGACAACGCCTCTAGCTAGATAACTAAAAACACGAGAGGATAACATCAACCAACAAAACATATCTTTTACAATATACAAAACAAGACATACTTATTGATGAAATCCTTCCACGTGATTTCTTTGTAGCTCATTTCATAAACAGTAAATAAAGTTACGCATCCGACAGCGCCAGCGAAAAGATACATCATCATTTTATCACGATCATGATCACCTCCTCCGAATGATTTGCCACCGCCGCCTCCTCCTCCAGTTCTATAATATTACAATAAGATAATTTAGCCAATTCAGATACAAATAAAACATTAACCGCATACTTGGACGAGCTGAACATTCCCATCATCCAATTATCTTGCTTGGATGGTGGTTTCGATGCCGGTGGAGGCTTCGGAGGTTCTGTTGGAGCTTGTTTTGGAACCGCATCAGGAGGTTTACCATCTTTACCTGGTTTAAAAAATTTATCGAACCCTTTCGGCTGTTGTTCGCATAGGGTCCTCCATTGTTGTAGAACTAATTGAACACGGTAAGAACATCGATTTCGAGTCAAGTCTCTGATCTGTAATAGCACATTGTGTTATTTCCGAAATTACATCATACAATGAAATGGAAGCATATTTGTACGCAATGTGGTTAAATAATTGTATAAACATACTCTAAATAATTGTGGACGTTGGTATTTCAGGATACTCAGTATCTTTTCGAGTTTTTTCGCGTTGAACATCAAGTATTGTGCCATGACTGATAATTAAAGAATTTATCATAAGAGGTCATAATACATTTTAATGTTTCGAAATATTAAACTGCGGTGCTCGTAGAGGTTATATATTCATTGGTAATTTAATACTTTAACATGCACACATTAATAATGAAAAATAATACGATATATTAAATTACCGACACGATAATTAGAAAAATTGCAGAACTAATGCAACCGACAATGACTTTTGAGAAGATCAGGGTTGTGTGCAGAGTTGAAACATGCTATTTCGTTGGAGTGTCGGCGTTCTCTAAATTTTACTCAAAGAACAAACGAACGATATATTTTTAATCATTTTTCGTAATTACTTCTCATCAATAACATTTTATAAATATTTTAGTTCCTAATAAATTTGATTTAAAAAATTTTTAATATCAATCAAATTTTAAAAAATAAATGAAAATTTTTTAATGAAGGCAACATTGAATGGAAGAGTCTTCCTATGTACACAACATCTTGCATCCACAAATTTGAATTTTCATATAATTACAAAGTACACCACATAGAAATGGAATTACTCGTTCAACAGAATCGTAAACATAAACAAAATCATGAAAAACAACTGATAAAATCAAATCAAAATATTCCATCCATAACTAAAAAATCGAATTTTTAACGTATTTTTCTTCACACTTCCTTGTATTTTATTAATTGATAGTTTTTATTCGTTATGAATAACATAAAAACTATGTGACTGCTCAAATATTGTAAGAGTTTGCCTCATTGTTTAAAATTTTAAAGTAATTTTTATAACCGTACCTGTTGTATCATATCTACATGAAAACACTCGCTGATTTTCATCAACATATTCTGTAATCCTGAAAAATACGTAAAATGCCTCGGAAACATCTTTCGAAAATTCACGATTTCTACGAATATATCGATGGTCGATCCATATGTCAGGTTACTGACGTAAGTGGCAATGTTTGCGAAGTAGCAGTGAAGGTAAGTTATGACAAGTGCTTCTTCCTCAAACAGTACTTTAATGTTCTTTTTCTTAGGGACGTCACGCTGGTAATTTAGAAAAACACGTATACAGGAACCATGAAACTGTGTGGAACGATTATTATCATAATTTTAAGCTACCATCGTTGGCAAAAGATGAAACATTTAGTACACCAGCACCTAAACGTCCCAAATTATTACTGGAGTATGTTAAAATTACCGATACAGCTCTCGATAGCGTTAGTTTTACCTACAAAACATTGGAGAAAGCTTGCATCACGATGGCTACCGTGGACGGTAGGCCATTATCTTTCGTCGAAGATGTTGGATTCAGGATGATTTTAAGTCCTTTATTACAAATTATGAATAGCGCCGATCGTAAAGATTATACTAATTTTGCGATGAATAAAAACAAATTACAGAAATTAATTAGAGAAGAATCTGAAAGTATTAAGATGAATGCGATAAAAAGAATATCTAGTAAATTGATCTGTTTAAAAATAGACTGCGCCTCAATTCGTGGCAAGCATTACCTTTGCTGTAGTGTTTTCTCGAGAGATTGCGAAGATACTTCTGTGTTCACCTTACCGCTGATAGAAATACTAGATTTTAGCGATGCTGAATCTGTGAAAATTACGATATTAGAAAATCTATCTATGTATGGTATTCTACCTGCTCAAATATACGCTATGATTGTTGATAGCACTGAAAATGTTTTGAGTAATGATCACCTTCAAAAAGATGAAAACATTGATGAATTATTGTTTGACGAATCTAATCCTGAAATTGATAAAGAATCTAAAGCTGTAGAAGATTTGAAATCAGATACTTTGAGTATCTGTAAAAAAGAAAATCCCGATGACCCCGATGCTAACAATGATCAAGAATATGATACCTTTGTCATAGAAGTTGATTACGAAAGTCATTCTAACGATGTTCAATCGACTTCAACCCAGGCAAATAATGAACAACCGAAATTAGAAGACTTGATTAACAAAGTAATCGAGTGTTGGTCCAATGAAGATATGAATTGTAATGACTGTTTCAATCATTTTATATGTTCTGTATGTGCTTCTTACATTTGGAATATTTATTTCAGGCGCTGTTTGTCCGGCTCACATTTTTGAATTAGTTATCAAAGACGCGTTAAAAATATCAAATGTAGTAAATTTACCAAAAAAAATTCGAGATATTATAAAGAAATTCAGATCATCAGAATACACACGAGTATTACATTCTCATTGTAAGAGAACTTTAATATTGGATCAACCGGAGAGGTAAATACATTATTACTTTTACTTTTACTTATTTTGTGTTGTTTTCTTACATACTTACGTTTTCAGATGGATATCTACCTATGAGATGCTCCATAAATTGTTAGAATTGAAACCATATTTGAAAAAAATGACTCTTCCCAAAGAATTATTCATATCGGCCGCTTTATGGAACCAAATATCCGATTATGTTACCTCATACGGTCCGATAAAAGCAGCGTTACAAAGATTACACACTGAGAACGTACCTTTAAGCGAATTTTTTAAAATCTGGACCGCTTGCGCGCTAAGAACCAAAAAAATAGGTAAATTTTAATGATTAATCTGATCTTAAATTGAAGTTCTTTTGCCACGAAAATTCCTTTCAGGAACTCCACTTGCGAAGACCCTTGCTCAGATTATGGATCAACAGCAAAATGTGTTCTATCAAAATACGTTATTTTTATCATGTTTATTCTTGGATCCTCGTTTCAAAAATATTCTTGGAGAAGAATACCTACCGAATATCATCGATCATCTTAGCGAATTATATTTGAAAATAGTTTCATTAAAAACTGAAGATGAAAATTACGAAATAGGTAAATGTCGTTTTTTTTCCTTTTTCAACTAACGAGGTTGAATACATGCTTCAAGTTGAATTTTTTTCCCTCACAGATTTCGTAGACATGTCAGAGTATAAAAACGAAACGAATTTCAATGAAAGTTCAATCTGTAATCGTACTTTGGACAAAGATGTAGACGATTTCATTAAGTCGATGATAAAGCTTCCTTCAGCCGATGAAAATCCGTCTCAAGTTAAACAAAAAATTCAATCTTTGTTAGTGACGTTTTTCGAGTCAGAACCTCTTCTCGGAGTTCAAGAAGACGTCCTAAAATTTTGGAACGAGAAAAAATACGCTTATCCGGAGTTGTATAAAATTTCTCAAACCGTATTCGCGATATCTGCCTCGCATTACTCCATTAATAAGATGTCATCTCAGTTGAAATATTTGTATAATCCTCACTTCAACGTGTCCTTAACATTACCGATTGTAAATGATATTCTAAATGTTCGTGTCAACTGTGATGCGGCTAAATTCAAGTGATAGTTTGAGCTCTGAGTAAATGAATAAGAAAAAGAGTAGTTTTATTTTGTCATTTTCTACTAGATGTAAGTAATGTAAATACATTTCATTTTCATCCTGACTTGTGGAAATTGTTTTTGTGATAACATTTTTACTGAGTTTTTGTTTGTAGAGTGAATAAATCAAGTTTTTATAATGTTTTCTATAATTTATTGCCGTTGAAGTTTGAAGAATGGTAGTCAGGTTGAGAGAAGATCTGAAAATACTAAGAATATATTTTTAAAAAATAAAAACAAAAAGAAAACGACAGTAAATAAATAAAATTAACAATTTAAAAAAAATTGAATTTGATTTTTTTTAAATGGATCAAAAGAACGACCGAAAAGCAAAAGTGATTCATTTTGGCTTTTTACACCGCATTTCTAATCAGTTCATTGATTTTCTGCTACTTAGTTTATCTAAGAGTAGTAAAGTGTACCATTTCAATGATTTCATGAAAAATTTCTCAATCTAAAAGCCAATCATTTTTAATAAAATAATGCAATTCCGATTTTCGTGTTTTGAGTCCACGTTGTGAAATGATATTTTTCTAACAGAAGTATCTTAATTCCATCCCAAATTTAAAATGGTGAGTAATTATGTTTCTTTAGTATACATTTTACTAATTTATTTCGGAAGCAATCTATCTATTCGTAATATCGGCTACAGCTTTTCTCGATTCTTTGTAAACTTATTACAGTAATCAGGGTTTGTATGAGCATATATCAACTAACACTTGGAATGCATTTTTCAGCCTTTCAAAAGGTTCGTACAAACGGGACGCATCGTGTATATCACTGATGGACCGTATAAAGGTAAAACCGCTGCGATTGTTGACTGCGTTGACCAGAAGTCGGTAAGTAATTAATCAGCGGAAACTTCATATTTCATTTCAAACACGCTACAGTTCGCTGTGAATTTAGGTTTTAGTCGATGGACCGGAAACTAAAGTACCACGACAAAAATTACGCCTTAACCAGTTACATTTAACGAAATTCAGAATCAACTTCCCTTTCAACGGACCCACTAGAGTTGTTCGTCAAGCATGGAAAAAAGACGAAATTGATGACAAATGGGCCAAAAGCCGATGGGCTGAAAGAGCTAATAATAAGAAAATCGTAAGTTACTTATTTATTGTTGTTTAACGAAAAAGTGTTCAGTTGATTAATTTCATTTTGCAAATACGGTTACAATTCAACTTTATATTTCTTTCAGCGTGCCGAACTTACAGACTTCGATAGGTTCAAATTGAATCGCGCTCGTTCGATAAGAAATAAAATCAGGACAGAAGAATACCAGAAATTATTGAAGAAGGTATACAACCCGATTAAGAAAAGTTTACAGAAGAAAAGATCAAAGAAGAGGGCGTTGTTGAAAAAAGCCAAGGGTAAAACTTCCGCCGCTTCGAAAGGGAAGAAAGGTGTAAAAAAATAAGAGATTTTGATATTTACTTTAATTAAATTGTACGTAAAGAAACGAGTTTTATTTATCAATATAATTCACATAGAAAATAGAAAACAAAACAAATGCACAAATATCTTAAAAATATGAATCCAATTAATCGGAATCTGAATTACTCAACGAAAGTGGTTCTTCTTTAAATTTTTGATCAATCTCAAACAAAACCAAGTCTTTTGACGAGATCAAAACAGTATGTCTAGATCCGTTGTTCTGCAATAGAAGTTATAATTTAGAATAATTATTTCAATCAAAGATTTTAATGAAGGTTTACCTTTCTAAATTTTTTAAAATTAACAGCGGAACCATTTGTAGAGTTCAGTGATTGAGTTGATTGAGAATGAGGCTTTATTAATGGTAGTGTGAGGATTACACTTCGATTGACATCATCTTTTCTATCGAAAGAATCTTCCGGTTCCTGAAGTAGTACATTCAAAATAATTATGAAATAACTTGATTCTTAATCACATTTCCCTTACCCATCTACACTTACATCTTTCACTTCAATTTTGGTTATCGGTGGTGCGATCAATTTTGAAAACTGGGTATTTTTTGACGCCACATTAGAATTCTCTTTATTTGAAGTAGCACCGGAAATTCTCAACTTGGATGTTTTCTCTAAGCATGCATCCACAGAATCGGATTCAAATAAACTCAAGGATCCCGATTTTTGTTGTTTACTAGTCGACTCCGATTGGAATATGTCTTTTTTTTCGACATTTGCTCTTTTTAGAGGCGGCGCTGGACTATCGCACGAAGCGAACAGCTCTACGGAGCCGGAGCCTCGTTTACGTTTATTTTCTACGCTATCTGTTTCATTGCAGGAACTAGATCTGAGAGTTTTAAACAAAGACACTGAGCTCTTTTCAGTTTCCTTATTCCCTCGATTAAATGCGAATAAACTATTTAATGGTTTTTTCGAATTTTCGGGTTGTGGTGAAGGTGAGTTCGTGGCCGTACTAGATCTTGTACATGGCTTTCGGGTTAACCAATTGTCCAATTTGACAGTTTTAGATTTTGGTTGCTCGGACAAGTCGTTACGCTTTCTTTTAGCTGGAGGTTGTTCAACAACTGGTTCAGGAGCTGGTTGAGGAACTGGAGGAGTATCTAGGATTACTGCGTCTTCGTCGCTATCGCTGAATATCCTGTAAGAAACTTGAATCAGCAATTGTCTAATGACTCCACGATTAACTGTACCTTTGGTCGTCGTTCACGGCTAAAGAAATACTATCTGAATCGAAGAATTGGGTACTATTCTCGTCACCTAAATCCTGTCAAAATTGTATTTTCAAATTATCAAAATTTCAAATATTTTTTAGTAGCTCATGAATAAAACCTCACTTGTGTTTCCTGATCGAGAATTGATTCTTCATCTTTAATAACAATTTGAGATTCAGTCTGTCTAAGTATAAATGCGGGGTCGTGTCTGGGGTTACAGAACATCTCCGTTGAATTTAATATTAAACTTAAACTTATCTCACTTTCGGGAATACGCCTCAGTTTGTTCGTTTCCAAAAATTCTAAACAAATTCAAAATTGAAACAACGGGTCGAAACAAGAAAAAATATTGAGTTAAATCGTACTTAGTAACTGCACTAAGTTTCGATTTCTTTTATTAACTGTATTACTATCCAAGACAATTATATTGTTATTTTTAAGCTGTTCTTCACTAATAGCCGTCACAGTACCGTCTACTACGGTTCCACCTACAAAAGAGAACATTTAAAAGTTTTTTCATATACTAAATTGTATTTAAAAATTAAAAATAAATTCTCACCTGCGTTTGAAACCATCGATAAAATAGTGTTATACTGTGACGTCGTACATGCGACGAAATAAGTATTATTGAACAATTTACGACGACTATTGGTCATTTTTAAATCAGCTGTTGAATTTAAGAAGCGTTTATCCTTCAAAGGAGGTACATAATCGTCGCAATCCGGTATAGGTTCTTCTTTAACTGAATTCATAATATCTGCTAAAATTGTCCAGTATTCCAATGATACCAAGGGTTTTACTCGGACAAGAGCTTGCACAACCTAAATTATGAAATATGATTTAAATTCCATACCACGAGAAGTAAATAGTACGAACTTACTTTTTGGGTAATTAGAATTTCATTCATGGTGAGATGAGTGCAACTATCATTCCAATCGGTTAAACATATTCCATTCATATTTGAAATTAACGAAGTAATAGCGCTTTTTTGCTGAGCTGGTAATGTTGATACGCAAACTACTAATTGCGATTCTTCCAATCTAAAAAAAAAGGAGGTTTGCAAAAATCGAAGTTATTTACGAAAAAGAATTCATACTACAGATTTCATACTGCCATGTATTCCATTGTAATCCGAATTTGATTTTATCGCCAACTTTCAGGAGCGTTATAGTATTTTTCGCGATTTCGGTACCATTAACGAATGTACCAAACTTCGAGCTTAGATCTTGTAATTTTATAAGCGGTTTTTTATCCTAAAAACGAAGATATTATAGATAAAAATTGAATGAGTGTTTTGATCTCAAAGGGTAGTTTTGAAACACTAGAACACGTACTTTTACAGCAACGAAAATGACGGCGTGTTGCCTGCTGACTGATTTATCTCCTTCCAATTCTAAATTACCATTTCGACCAACAACGTGTTTCGGCTTGGTAAATAAATTGTAAATTTCACCTGTTAAAAAAAATCTTAGAAACAAGATTCCCAACCAAAAATTACAAATTTATACCTTTCTCGCTTCGTATAATAATCATCGTGATGGAGAATATCACTAATTGAAGTCACATTACACATTAAACATTGCGAAATTCGCAAAAAAAGCCATCGTGAATTTGAAAAAAGAACAAGAAATAATTTTAAAATTGAAAATTTTTGATAATAAATAATTTGAAAAAATAGATAAAAATATTAACAGTGTTGTCAGATTCCCAACTTATGAATCTTTCGTTTGTGCTGAAACTGAAACTTTGGAATAATTCGTTCTTTCGTTCATGAACCTTGAATCGAAGCTTCGAAAAGTTAAAATTTTCGGTTTTTCTCCCTGAGATTAGATTACATTTTCCGCGCGTTTTCAAGAGTTTTAGTGAAATAGTTGACGAATTAACGACGTAATTGAATTAATTAGTTAATTTTGAATATACCTTTGTTCATTTAATACCAAGTAATAAGTATAATGTCCTTTTGATGGTTTTTTCGTTATTCTTATTTCTTGAAAGTTTCAACGGCGTGGGAAAGAAATCAAACATATCCACAGTACGTAGGTACCATTACTTGAATTTATCAAACATTTAAAAATGAAATTAACCTTCAATTAATCGCGTTTAAAATTCATTTAACTTCAGTATGCTGTTCTCTGCATTCATTAACAAATATCCAAATTGAGCAATGTGAACAGAAGTAATAGCATTCTATTTTGTTTGAAGCTGCAGTTCGCAGTATCGATGAACTTATTGAAGTCTCGTTACTTATTGCTGTGAATTTATTTTTCAGATTGAAAGTGATTTACACTTCAGACATGATGATTATGCATTTATGTTGAAACTTCAAGATGTGGCTGTTGCAACTAATCAGTGAAGTAACGTCGAATAAAAGTCAAACGTTGTTCATTTTACTGCCAGATGTATGATTACCACTTACCAACTTTACGCTTCTTTTCAGCTCTTGAAGTGGATGAGAAAAAATTACGTTATTAATTTGATTTCTTCCTTGCATTTCAATCAACTTTCACTCAAGTGAGTTACCAACAAAGTTACTTCTTGTTCGTTAATAATTGATAGAATTTTCAAAAAATTCGAATAAAACCCGATTAAAATTTCGAAAAGCGCTTTTAATAACATTCTTTGGTATTTGTACCATTAAAACACCAACTTATAAATTCATACGAACAATTAATATTACACAAAAGCACATTTTCATTTCGCTTAATCACATTCTTCCGAAAGATGCTATTTCTACATTTCAAAAAATTACATAATTTGACAAAGAAATAATTTTAATTATCCCTACGAATACTTATAAATCAACAAGTTACAAGAACAATGTTCTGTGTTATAATTATTTTACAATTTAATGTACACTCACATAAAGAAAAAACTCAAGCATTAATAATAATGGTTAACGTGAAAACTGCATTTTGTGACAATTTACATAGCTGAAGCTTTTGTTTTTTAAAATTAGCTGTTAATCCGAAACAAAGCATCTTGAAACTATGTACCTACACGATTATGTACACGTATTCTTTAAAAAATAAATTATATTATGAATAAATCACAGCACAAGTATATTTAACTACATAGGTGACTTGTCCATCGGAACCAAAATACGTTTCTCAAACTCCTTCTCCTCGCATTGAACATAATAACATAGAATCTTGTGAAAGTTCATCCAACGATGAAGACTCCGAAGCTGCAAATAGGTAATAATAACCTTGATTAATTTTGAAAATTACGATATAATTTATAAAATGCTAAATATTTATACCGGTGTGTTGTGGAATGTGAAGTGGAGAAGTTTTATATTGTTGTTGATGCTGGAAGGAATACGTTAATTGGAGATTTATCTGACGTGAGTAATTATTCGAATCTGACAATCCGCCATTGTTGTTGTTCACTATCAAAACAAATATATAATTAGTTTACTTGGCTTTGAAGAGAATTCAATTTGGGCGTTCGGTGAATTTTGATTTACACAATGGAAATAGAAAAAACTGCCAAGTCAGTAGCCAGATCACAACGATAGTTCAACATGATCTTCTTAACAGATGAGATGTGAATGTTTTTATGAAAAATATTTTTAGGGTTACTAAAATATCCATCCCGTCAGATTATATTACCGTATTGTCCCTTTCCCAAATACGTCATAGTAAACAAATGCAAGACGACTTCTTGTTAATTTTTGTCGCAATTTCTACCTATTACGCAACCCGTGATACACTACCCTTTCGATAATTCAATCCGAAAAATCAGTAAACCTTTGAAATTCTCCACACTTGCCCCTTTTTAATGATAATTTTCGAACAATACAACCAAACGTAACATCATTAAATGCCAGTTGACTGATGACACGCCTTTTTTTTCCACCGCAACTGTAAAACTGATTATCTCATCAAAGGCTGCCCTCCTTTATGCGATGACAAATACTTACTCGATGACGGTTTGATTTTGCTGGTGTGCAGGTGCTTTTTTTGCCTAGCTCTGGAATTTTGGAACCAAACTTGAGTTACTCTTTTGCTTAAACCGGTAATTTGAGCTATTCTTTCTAAATCTTGCCCATCTGGATTCGAATCTAGCTGAAAATTCGCTTGTAAAACTTGCAATTGCTCTTCGGTAAACGTGGTCCTGACGCGTTTCGCTTTATTTTTACTATGATAACCTTCGGAATCGCCGCCGTCTAAAAATACGAATTTTTTAGCTCTTTGTAACAAACGCACGACAAAAAGTTTCCGCTTTTGTAAACAGGATAATAACGAATTTATTATTTCCTTTCGGCAAGAACCTCGAAAGGGAAGAATTAAAGACACCCTTTCGTCATTAAGAATGCAAATCAAAACTTTCAACGGGTCGTCATAAGAAGGGAAATCACGCCATTTTAAAGGTAGCGCTTTTTCCTTGTCACAAAGATACGAGCATGTTTCCTCTCGTATTTCCTGAATAATCATTTATTCAATGGAAGGGGATGTGAATTTTAAACTGATGGAAATCCGTGTATGGGTTTTTGAAGTTGTTTAAAAATATATAATATATTTTGTGTTTCAGAGTTCCTGGAGGAATGTTGCTTTTTGGGTTGTACCAATGTACGCAAAGTTTATTCTTGTTACGCGTATTATGCGTCGTCGTATCATCAGACGTCCTTTTTCTTCGTGTTTACATGCGCAATATCGTTTCCCGAAAATGTAATGAGGTGTTTTTCAACGGATATGCGAGGTGGAAATTTCAATATGGATTTAGCCTGCTGCATGGTTGCCTATTTAATTCCGACATTTTGATTTGCTTGAGAAGAATTGCCAGGTTAGTGTATTAGCGATGATTTTAGTTTTAAGAAATTTATGAATTTGAAGTAAAAAAAGAGCCTATTTCTTATAACTACTCAGCACATGATTTTCATTACTCATTTTTGCTAATTTCAAACGACCTGGTTGAAACTGAAGAAATCTTCAAGTTCATCTTGAAATTAAAGCTTCAAACCTTCTCTAAAATATTTTCCAAATTTAAGACGTAGAAATCTCAGTAACAAAGTCATTCGAAAATTAACTCACTCAAAAAGTTTCTGTTGTTTAACCAAATGACCTTGACTGATGGCCTCAGAATGACGCAACAGTTACCAGTTTGACTGGTTTTTTGTCGGTTAAGAACCAGTCAAACCGGTCGGAGTAGTTATCGCTACGCCATTCTGGGGACATTACTCAAGGTCAACTGGTTTTACTCCCAAAACACAAGATGTTTAGCTATTTTGGAAATGTTTTGGAATTAAATCATTGCAGGAATTGTTCTGAAGGTTTGAATTATAAAACTGTTGTTTTTAGTTTGCATATTTATACTTTTTTTTTATTTTTGCTTTTCTCGGGATATTTCCGTACGATTTTTTTAATTGAAACCGAATACTGCGGGATATTGGATATTTTCCTTCCGTATTTAAATCCTTTGAGATTGAAATCATGCATGCGGATATATTTTCTTTAAATTTTGAATACATTTGATTATACTCACCATCGGAACTAGTCGTTCCTCCATCTACCAATTCCAAATAATGAGTTTTACATAAAACTCTATCTTCATGTAGGGCGAACTCTTCCCCGGTGCTTAACTGCCTCTTGCACGCGTCGCAGGCAAAACAGGCCAAATGATAAACATGAGTTTTCGCCTTACGTACCCAATCGGAGGCTGAAATTCCTCGCGAACATTTCGAACACTTGGCTCCGAAACTTCTGCGACAAAACCAATCACCATTAAGAACCAATCGAATAAATATAGCCGAAAAAAGAAATTCCTATCGTGTTACGAACATATTCAATACGTCTCCTTTGATACAAAAAAGTTAATAAAATAAATTACGGTAATTTCTATTTAAACTAGAATCGAAGAACGTAGCATTTTACAAGCGCACTTGGTTTCAGAACAAGTATTAAATGTTGTTTTAAAAGTTCCCGCTAAACTTATTAATATGCGAAACATGCCACTTCATTTACCACTGCCACACACCTTGTTATTGCTGCGTTTCTAACAAATATATCTGTCACATCTTCGCGACAGAAGCAATATTAATTGAAACAAGTAATAATCTACGTATTTAAAGTAAAGTAGCTGCTGCCTGTTTTTTTTTCTCGTCATGTTCGACACTGGTTCCTATTTTTTCCTGATTCCCTATCCCATCGAAGATTTCAAAAGACCAACGTACTCTAGAAAAAATTATATAATTTAGCACCGATGTCCACACTGTGTACTTGTAGGCTTATAATCGGAAATCTCATTAAACTACTCGTGTACTCGTTTCTCATATTGATCTCGCGTTCTATACGTGGATCTTTAATGAATTTTCTTTCACGATCGTAAAAAAGGAATGTTAGCAGTGTGTAGGCGATATTTTATATGAGCATTTGAATGAAATAACCCACACGCATTTAACATGTTTTTAAAAACGTTTGTACGTAATTAATTGGCCCATTGGCATGCTTGAATAATGGCTTTGCTATAATTTATTCCCCGACTCGGTTATTTTAATTGGCTTCTTGTAATCTGTATAGTTTTTTGTAACCGTTTAAAAGTCGCGTTCTATTTGAACGGCGTTTTAAATAATTTAGCTTAAGCAAATTTCTTCCATTTCGCGAATTCTCTATCTTAAATACGAGTCTTCTCCTAAGACGAGTCTTTTATCCTACCAAAATATATTGTAAGCTTTACAACAAAAACACCGTTCCTTCTAATTATATACATCTAGTCACGCAAAAGTGTAAGACATCCTCAGAATACTAAAAATCTACAAAACGTAACGAATTATGTGAAGAATTTACTCGCTCAGTAAAAGGGGATGTAACTCTAACACATGTAACAATGTAGTACACCTATTGTAAATAAGAACTTTTGGTTGATTTAATTATATCCTACGATGTGTTCATTTAATGACGAGCACGTTGCGAGCTTTCTCTCTTCGTTGGTTTTTATTTTTTTTGGCATTCGCGAGAATTTATTTAGCTAAGGTGATTTTTTTTTTGGATGAGGTTTTTTTTCTCTGCCGTCGAAACGTTTCTTAGGCGAGGGGTATATGTAAAAAGACAGCTCGGTGAGATACTCTTAGTACGATGTTACAACCCTCTTACTACGTGCTGAGACTAGGAAGATGATTGGTGGATGTATTTTGTCAAGTGTAAAAGGTCTATGTAGCACGTGAGCTAAACTGTTGTCTTTTTTCCTCGAAAATTACCCCTTCATAATCGAATTACTCGAGTTTACTTGGTCCGGCTTCAAATTAAATATCGGATTCGGATTCGGCGACCTCGAAAACTATACAATCGACATACTTGAAGGTATTTTATCATTTTCGGTCAATTATCCCCTCTCCTGTGCTCCCACACACCCTCGCGAAGCTCTGCTACCGTGTTATCAAAACTTATTATAGTTAATGACAAGTTGCAGGAAAATGAAGGTAATTTAGATGCTTATTTTAATTCTATTCGTTAACTCCCCCAATTTTATTTCATTTGGAACGTGAAAATGTAAGTAGGAGTAAAAAAGAGGGAGGGGGATGGGGTCAAAGAGGAGGTATTTGAAGAAATGATAAAAATACGTCATGTATATCCATAGTATGGTTTTCAATGACGCTGATTTCATTTCCGATGTTATTTTTTGAGTATGGAAATTATTTACAAAGATTTTCCAGCCGAGTGAACCAATTTTCAAGCTTTGAATTACCCCAAATGAATATCATAGTCAAGCGCGCTTCAGCGGTCAATTACCAAGGTTTTTTTCCACATCGAAATGAACAAATTCAGGGTTTTGAATATTTTCAATGGCTTATTGATGTCTTAAAACTTCGCCACTACTTTCGGAGTCATTTTTTAGAAGAAAATAAAAGCATTAGTCGAAATTATTTTACACGGGTAGTCGACTTGGAAAAAAAATCTATGAAAACGTAAAATTTAAATAATTTGTCACGCATTGTTCGTGACGAATTAGTTCTAAAAAAAAAACGAATATGATTATTTTACCGCGTATGCATAATTGTTAACTCGCCTCTTACACATATTTCTTCTTTTATTGTAAATAGTATAAATATTCAACCGACGTAAAATATAGGTTCTCGATGTTTGTGGTATGCTCCTTTGTGCGGCGCATCGTAACACGCGTATTTTCCAGGCACGGAGCGCGAAAAAGAAAAAAGACTTACGTTGCATTAAAATTTTAATTCGATTGACAGATGTAGGAATTTATGACAAATGGATCATCGGGAACGGAGTTCGATGTCAGTGGTGAAAAATACAATATGCTAACTCACCGAAAGTGTTTATTTCTTACATTCAACAGTCAAGTATGTGAAAGATGAATTGATTCAACGTCTCTGCATGAGGTTTACCCTTTCTTTTTTCCTCTATCGTGGTTCCTTCTTTTTTTTCACAAATTCCTCTCGTTATCTTGTCACTGGTACTTGTGGATGGAATTTTTTAACATAATAATGATATCGGTTTTTTAAGTCGTGTGAGGATGTTTTTCGATATGATTCAACGAAGTCGAAATGTTGCGGGAGATTCGTCTTTACCGTGAAACAATAAGTGCTTGGTGTGAAGTTGGAAATATTGGTGTTTTTTTCTATTTTTTGACGTTTCTTCGCATTTATGAATTCTTTTGTATTTTTTGGCTCTCTTTGTCATCGATATAATACGACGAAACGGAAAGATATATCGGTGAGAAATACACCAACAATATTCTTTTGTTTTTCATTTTACCGCTCGAGTGACAACGCATAATCGAATGCGACAAAATTTAAGGAGACTGTGAAAATGTCGTCATAACCTTGAGTTTTTTTTTTTAACTGAAAATTTGTTCTATTTGAAGAAATAGTAAAAAAACATGGATGAACAATTGAATGATAATTTTTTACGGAGAAAGATCACAGCTGATTCATGCCTCCTCGATTATCTCATAAGTCTTTTTTCATCGCTTTTCCTGTGACCGGTCTATCTACTCATGAGCTTCGTTGTTTATCTCAGCTTTAAAAAGTGCGTCTCGAGTCTGTTACAGAATCGTGGCCTTGAAAGTATTGATGACTCATCAATTGATAATATGTGACAGAGTGATCAGAAGAATGATTTTTTTTAGTACAACTACGAGCTTGAGGATAGATTCAAAATATCACGGAAGAAGTACAAAAAAGAGACAAATGATTCATAGAAAATACGATCGTTATATCGTGAAAGATGAAAGGAAAGATTCAACACCTGTTGGAATTCTTACCCCTTAGATGGATCCTCAACTGCATACAGAACTAATGGCTCCTCTACGAAACCCATCTTCCGATAAATTTGCAAATTTACAGTTATTTGGAATACAAAACGATAGAATTTTTATTTCCAAAGATGACAGATAAAACGGAGCGATCCAGATGTAGCGGTAATTTCGATTTGTACGCGAGTACGTTAATTACATAGTTACGTAGGTGCGGTTAGAGGCTCGATCTAACGATGACTTGCAATTCGAGCTAAAGAATCAATTTTGACACGATACGATTCGGTGTTTCGAAAGGCGTATTTTGATAGCCTACTTCTTACGATACGATTATATTAGCAGGCAATAAACGTAAGACTCAGACGTCGGCAAACCATTAAAAGCGACCACTTTCTTTTTCTATTAAAGAAAGAAAACCTCTGGGTACGGTGTTATTGTTGTAATACGGATTACGTTTAGCAAGGGCGACGACGAGGCGCATGGTGTGAAAATAAATGCTTACTTGGCGTAGTCTTGTTTGCAATAAATGGAATCGTCTTTGATGAAACAAGAAGGTTGTTTTTCCAGTACCAGTTGACATATACAGCATCGTAAACATTGGACGTGCCACGATTGATCGGATACTTGTAACAAATACTTATCGGTGATTGGTTCGGAGCAAGCTGCGCAATGCCGATGCTCTGTCTGTAAATAAATATTTTCGCGTTTAATCGAAATTTTTATAATGACAGAAACTATCTCAATAAACCTGCCAGAAAAGCGGTGTCTTATTAAAATTTATCATAAATATTTTTAATAAAGAATCGACGGGGGGTATCAGCGCCATTAATAAACTTTAAAAGTGAGATATCACAGTTGTCGAATATTTTTTTCGAATTATATTTAAAAAAAAGTAGACGATACATTAACATCTGCTATATATACTCGAAAAAAAACATAAATTTTATCTTGGTCAATGCAACGCGAGAATTTTCGAGTCGACGCCGGCCGCGCAAGTACTAGGTAGCTGAACACAATTTATTCCCATTTACATAAACCGATAAATCGACTAATTCTTTTTTGTATTTACGAAATGCGGCAGTGCCGAAAATGCGTCATTTTTATAAGAATCTGTCATTACCCGAAGACCTGTTGGTAAGATTGAGGAGTTTGGTCACGGGGCGCTACTGTTTCACGTCGCGTATGCGGTTTTGAATTTCAAACAAGACTCCCGACTATGGTAGCTGAGCGGTGTGGCCGTCAAAGGTTACAGGTTTGTATTTTTTTTACTATTAATTTGTTTAAAGCGTTAGTCTTGAGCATCGGTGAATATTTTTAGTTTTTAAGTCGGGTAGCATTTACTAGGCAGGTTTGTTGTCGACTGAACGCTACTCTCTTCCTGATGCATCATCGACTAATTTTTTACGTTTAATTTCTGAATAAACGACTCATTTTCTAAAAATTAAGATTATAGCTTATAAAGTTTAAGAAAAAAATGTACTGTATATTTTTTAAGTGTCGAAATAAAATAATTTACGTCTCGAAATACATGCAACATTCGTCTAAAGAAACGAGGAAGTATAAAAACAAGATATTGATTTTGTACGAAGCTCGCCTATCCGCAAGATGTCACTCGGACCGATCATATCTCGCAAATTATCCAAAGAATACCTTGAAACCACTTTGATGACCTTACGCGAGTATAATGAAGAACATGAACGTTAATCAGTTTATATTACCCCGTTTAAAAGCTCGAGCCAAATGGCAACGTTAGCAGCGTAATCGCGGAACCTACAAGCTTTATAAATCGAATCGAAATACGTAGATTTGTATGAAAAACTGCATTGAATGAAAGATCTTACACGATGCACGGAGCGTTCTGCGATTCTCGCCGGGGGACTGGTTTTTAACACTGGCCAAGTGTTCGACGCAGCACACGACACACCTACATTAAAAAAATATACGATCGCGAACTGTTTTAATTTATTTAGCTATATAGCTTTTACGAGCATACAAATCGTATACACCATTTTATTACGGCAATTTCAGCGGCAGCGCGAAAATGTGAAAAATCCTACATTCATTCATCCGGTCCAGATTTTTTCGTAGTTGTTTTAATATTTCCACCGGAGCGCCGCGCGGACCGGAAAAATAACGCGTTGATACGAAAAAGATGCCAGCGTCGAAATGCACTTATCAATTTTTTAATAAATGAAAAAAATACCATGCCGAGCAAATCATTTTAAACAAGTTGAGCGAGTTGATGAGCTCGTATAATGCTATACTTATTGACTATTATGTCACAGTATGAAGACTAAATATACCTTAGGAGGTCTTGAACCCAAGTCTAACGTTTTGTCTTAAATGGCGATAAATTATAATAATCATATCGCGTTATTTGGTTTTTTTGTATACATATACAGTATATTACGAGTATTTGTAATATTTTGAAAACTGGTTTTCTCACGAGGCCAAAAACATCACAGTTTTGAAATTTCAATTCGACATTTATGTGCACCTACGTAAATATATATTCGGAAAGAAAAAACAAGAAAACCAGAAACAGGACGTACAATTACACAGGCTCGAATTGATTCGAAATTTATAAATTTTCGGTATATTTTCGTCGCAGACCACACGCTACGTTATATACATAGTACCCTCAAAAACCAAATACAGGGTACCATCGTCGCCCATGTTTTACAATACCGCAACGAACCATATTTTGTTCATCACCAATGTACGCTGTTTGGAAAATGTTTTCGGGACAATGGTGAAAAAAGGGTGTTTGCGGTAAGCGCATCGATGCGTAAAGATTTTTGTCGAAAAGTCAAACAATAGCGTAAAGCGAAGGGGACGAACGTAGATTTGTCAAGTTACCAGTTTGTAAACGGTTCGTCATAACCTTTTTCGGAGGTTTGTACTAGTTGATAGTGTAGATATTGTAACGAGTAATTTGGGGTGCGGATTAAGTAATGAAAGTTATCGTGTTCACCATTATATGTTTAAAGGGATGCGCTACGTTGCCTTTCACAAAACCCCCGAGGAGATTCTGTTTATTAGAGATCCAACGAGAGTATGTCTTCCTGGTTAGCTTGATTAGCGAGTTTCCGCGAAGTGAAGTACCTGTGATATGTTTTATGATGTCGAAAAACGAAAAAGAAAAAGGGTCTTCTTAAAAAAAAAAAAGACAAGTTAAAGAAATAAAACGCTTGTTCGTGGAAAGTAAATCTTATAAAAAGTGTAATGCTACAAATCACGAATCAATTTGTGGTTATTTGTTCGTTTATCTGCGATATGAAATATACTTCAACTTCATCCTAAGTAACGTAATTGAAATAGTTTCCTAAAAGAAGTAATGAAAATATATACTTCATATTGTGCTCAAGATGATGATTTATCGAAGAAGCTTTGCAGATGGCATTTAAAAAACGGAAAAATTTACACCGTTGTTTCAACACTTGAAAATGGATCCTCGTATGAATGAAAATTTGAAAAAATTGCCATATTGCGAGCAGACAGAAAATTATCAATCCTCCAATGAAATTACGAGTGAAAATGAATATGTATGCCAATTATGAAAAAATAACGGCAAAACAAGAAAACACAAGTTTCGATGAATTCGCCTAAACGATTGCATCACAAGTGGCTTTTCAATATTCCAAAGCTGTTAGAAAATTGCTACGTATATGAGCCACGTACCATATTGCGTCAAAGCTCTGAACACCATTGTACCAGTTGTTAACGCGCAAAAAAAATGTAAATTAATCAACTGTCGTTGAATTTGGCCATTACCAAGCCACGTCGACGCGAGAAATAGGCCTCGAAATGAGACGCTACCAAAGTACGAGTTGTTGAAGAGATCTTGAGCATAAAACCCTGTGTCAACATTTCAATACATTTTCTTAAGCTTCCTACAATTTCACGCTGTCACCTTTCACGGGAGTCTCGAAATTATGAATTATTACCTTAAAGCGTTCGAAGAAGTCAAAAATGCGAGGATATTTTCTACACCGAAAAGATGGAATATGGTAGACAGCGTTTACACATTGGACAATGAATAAAACCGCATGTTTAACATCGGTCCCAAGACGATTGAGGGTTTGAAAGGGGCCACCCTTGTGTTGTCACCCCTTTTTTTTTAATAATACAATAATTCGACTGTATATCATTTTATATGGCCATATAATAGAGTGGCATGTCCGTTTTCGGTGTTACTTTTCATTTATAAAGTGTCCTCAACCTACTACCATAATAAATTGAAAAGCATACTACACGTTTTTCTATTGTGTCAAAAGTCATATTTTTGCTGTTCCCTCGTACTCGGCGTATTTCTTTCCTTTGCACGGACAATCGGATTATATATTATTTACTACTTTTCAATAATAGTCTCGAGTATGGTACTTATATGTATTTAATATGCGAGAGTATTTTTCGATGTATTTTCACGCTAGGTAGGATGTTCGTCTCGCGAAGGGTGAATCGAAATCTCGCCAATGGATGCGGGTTTGGCATTTTATCAATAGGTTTCAGCTTGACCTATATTATTACCAATGAATAGAAAAATCCTGACTTTTTAATCGATCATCTCTACTGTACTGTGACTCGGTTACGTGTATTATATCACTCCCCCCAATTTAACCGTTAATATGTTTTATACGAGGTTTAGAAAAATGGAAAAATATTAAAATAACCATCACCTTGGAATTTAATATAAGAAAAATTGGGCATGCTATTTTTTTTTTACTAAAAAAAATGAAATAACCGGAATAGGATTGATTTACCTGTTTTCTGTTGCGATTTTTAACATTGGAAATGGTCGTGTTATTACGATTGCTGGTAAAATTGGAAGTCGACAAATGATACGGTTTTTTGGTTGCAATTCCGTTTTCGCTTTTATTTTTCCAGCCCTGCACAGATATAGTAATAACAAAATTAACCCGATTCGCAAAAAAGAAAAAAAAAATCATTAAAAAAATATCGATTACGTGGCGTGCGCGTATAAGTAGGTTCGAAAGTCGTATCATCGTCATTTATAATATAATCGCGCCTCATTTATTCAACATACTCTCAAGATGTAGGAAAGGAGTGAATAAAAAGAGTTATAGTGCAGACGATGTGATCTATTATTCTTCATTCCTTTGAAGTAAGCACCGCAACCGCTTCACTAACAGTTCGTCCGGTCTCATGAATCATCTCGGAACCCGTACAGGATTCTAAATTTCATCTTTGTAGTTTCTTATACGGTTTTTTTTCTACTTCTTAGAGATACGCGTCTTCTTCTTCGCGTATATTATTGTTGGTATACGAGTCTAGACATGGTCTTAGATCGCGCTTATATTATCCAAAAACATCCGCTTATCGTTACTTATTGTCAATTTATTACTTCATTCACAAATAACCGCGATGGTTAAAAAAAATTATCAATTTTATTAGGCGTATTACTCGATAGTCGAGGGGTATGCTTAATTGAACTTTACTAAATCCAAAGGTGGGCTTTTGACGCCCAAAGTGTTGAAATGATGTATGATGATTTTTATATTTGAACGGGTTTTTCTTCGATGATTCAGTGGCAATTGTTTTTTATTAAATGTTTGTTGTACACAAGTGGCTAAAGCTGATTGATTTTCGATCATTTGAGGGGATTTTTGGTTAATTTTTTGATGGGTAGAATAAAAATCAATTGTTTTTTTACACTTTGTAAAGTAATTGACCTTTAACAAATTTTGAAAATTTAAAATTGAAATACGAGAGTATCCGAGAAAATAATGAAAACGTTTGCCGAAGTGTACTGGATTTTTTGAAACTGTCAAATTTATTTACCAAGTTGTAACCAAATTTTTTCTTTTTTCTCCTGTTATTTATTGTCTAATTTATGAGCTGCCAAATTTATAATTTAACTTACCCTATTCCCCCCCCCTTTTTGTATTTCTGTTAATTTAATTTGTAAATTGTATTTTCGGACGCTAAAGGCCCTCGACGCCAAGCGTCATTAAATGAAGATTTTTTGTTGAAAATTAAAAATATCAATTTTTATTTCAGTATTTTTTTATTTTTGTTGTTCCCCAGAATGTTTTTTTTTGTCGCATGAAATTATATTGAATGAAGAGATTTTTGAATATTAAATTTTCTTAAAAATTTAAATTATTTTACCTTTTTATGTTTCGTAATATTTGTTTTCTGAAATGGTAGCAAAAAATTGTCGCTTTTTTGGTGGAATAATTGAAATTCTTCGTTATTCTGTAAATTTAATTATATATTATTGAAAATAAATAAAAGTTAATTTCGTTTTTCATCAGAACTAGACAGAATCCTATCTCCCATGAACCTCGAATTTTTCCAATTCGTCGATATAAAATCCATTATATAAAAAATATTAAAAAAGAGGTAAAAAGTAAAAAAAAAAACGATATTAGCCTATAACGTAAAATATAGTCAAAGCAAATAAAAAAATAGTAATAAAAAAAGGTATATACCATTTTCATGCGCATTTAATATTTAAAAAAACAAGAAACTAAAACCAAAGCAAACAAAAATGACCGATAAGCAACAGCTGGATAACGAAGTGTACTTAAATAAAAAGCACGTAATTCTTATTCAAGTTAGAGGGTGTCGGAATATAATGGTTGGCAGTAGTTGACACTCGGTTGTCAATAGAACCTCCCAGTGGGGAAAAGTACGAAGGAAAAATGTTACGAAAATGAATATTACTCTGAAATAATTATCAGTTACGGAAAGCAAATAGACGCGAAGACGGTTGAGTAGGCATTTTTTCACACCTTTTTTCCAATTTCACAGCTGATAATTTTTTAGCCAGCCTACAAACGTGTAGGAGGCGGAGCATGGGAAATTTTAACGGAAATAGTTCACCAGAAATTTCAAAACGTAATAAAGCCACATGAAACGCGTGAATTCGCGAATTCTTTTTCGAAAAAATTATACGACTTCGTTGTTGATTTCTTAAGTAACATCGAGTTAACACAAATAAAACATATGTTCTTAGACGTTTATCAATGAGAAGGTTGCAGAGAAAAAGGTTCAAGTGACTCGAAGCAAATGTACTATAAAACCGCATGTGGTCATCCACTCGGACGCGAGATTATTATCAAATCAAGCCTCGTGCCCTATTCCACCTTCCCAAATGACAAATCTTCGTGAAAACCTAATGCTAAAGCAATGAACAAAAGATTTTCGACCGTCGTGTGCCTCTCGGTTTGATTTTTACTCGTGGCTCTAGCTACTGCGGGAATCTTTTGATAGGTTTTCTTTGAATTTTAGTCGATTTTTTCACATTTACGTATCGATTCGGCGCTTAGCAGATGGTTTTTTCGTTTGTGCGGAATGTGTATCGAATGATATGATATTCCCTGAGGTGATAATGAATTGAAGTTTTTGGTTATATTTTAATTATCAGATGGAACTTCTCGATTCAACTTTGGTTTGCAGCATGCTACTCGAGGTGCCATTTTCTTCCATTTGAGTCCACATTTTGACTTATTTGGTCAAATTAGACAGATTCCGTGATAGGTTAAGGAGTTGCTCTTTTTGCTTCATGACTCACGAGGTCGCAGAATCTCTTATTCCCAGATGTCTAGTTTTTTATCGTTTAATTGAAGTAGAGATTTCAGCAATGTGTCCCTCTTGCTGCCTCTCTCTTCTGACGGTTCTGACTCTACCTTCAGATATTTCCAAAAATTACTATTGAAATTTATTTTTATAATAGCTTCACTCCTACCACATTTTAAAACTGCCGTCAATTTAAAAAAATGTTTTCCTTGAAAAATAACATTGAAGATCTCCATTTTACCTTCAGTAAGGTGAATTAATTGACATCAAAACTAAAAGTAAGATTGCTTGATTGTAACTTGTTAATAATTCGTGAATGAAAGTCAATTAGGCCAAAGAATTTGATTTAGAGTGGCATATTATTGGACTAGGTCCAGCGCAAAGGCACTTTTTGGACACAGCTGGAAGATTTTTAAAATATAAGTGTGCCCCTTCGTTTTTGGGAATTCTGCATATGCCACATCATGATCCCTAGATTACCGCTAGCTCCCCATTTCACTTTTCATGTACCAAATCAATTCTATCGCTCGTATGATCTTTCAAGGATTAAAAAATCTCATGCGTGATATACGTATTGACTCCTTAAAGGACTCTGAATAAAATTGATCCCATCCTATATACTAAAAAAATGTCGGCATTTTTGTTCCCCTGAGATCTCGAAAACGGCTGAACCGATTTCGACGAACGACCTGTCGATAGAAAGGTTTTAACGTGTAGATGTGCAGGTTCATCTTAAAAGTTCAAAAAGTTGCACTGAAAGCTCAAAAAAAATGTCGGTATTTTTGTTCCCCTGAGATCTCGAAAACGGCTGAACCGATTTCGACGAACGACCTGTCGATAGAAAGGTTTTAACGTGTAGATGTGCAGGTTCATCTTAAAAGTTCAAAAAGTTGCATTGAAAGCTCAAAAAAAATATCGGTATTTTTGTTCCCTTGAGATCTCGAAAACGGCTGAATTTAACCTAAATGAAAATATAACCAAAAGAAAAAAAAAAAATATCAACCAAAATTAAACACAAACCACAATTTAAAAATTACACTGAAATAATTCAAAAACTAATTTTATTAATTTTTTCGCCTTATTATTATATTAATTTTTTTTAATTTCTCTATTGAACACGAATTTACTAACTGCTACATTTAAAAAAATCTTCTGTTTCCCAATTACAATTTTTAAAAACATCTAAAAACCGCGTAATATGCGCGGATCAATGGGTATCTAGTTTTAGTTCAAATTATGGTATCCATTTCACTCATAAAATATCCCAGAGGACCTTTGTTGCATGTATTATTTTATTTAAAGATACAGAATTTTTTGAATCCTGCATCATTAATTTTCATCTAACACCTGATTTAATGATTAAATAAAGTAATAATTCGCGGCGTCGCCTTTGGCACGAAATTTTATTCCATTTTAACATCCCTTTCTGCGAAGTTGCCAACAAAAAAGAAATATTTTTGTATTTATTCGCTGGAAGATGTATTTTCAGGGTTTTAACACCGCTTTCACCTAGCTTCGTGTTATTTAACTTTTAATCTAATATTCAAATCATGTCGAAATTTGCAATATCTCATTCGAAATAGAATTTTTATTCAATTTGAATATTTATTTTGTATATTTCGTCGAAAACCAAGACATCCCGCTTTGAGTTATTTTTCGGTATCTTTACTTAAGATGGAAATATCCGTCGAAGTTTTAAATTCGTTATGATTTTCGTGCAAAAGCTCAAAAGAAGATGTGAATTTTGACATGTCGTTCATTGAACGAGGGTTTCGTTCAGTTTGAACTTCGCGTGTGGGTTGAAAAAAATAAATTTTGGAGTTATTTTCCACCAAGAAGATACTACGTTGAGGAATGCTTTTTCACGACGATGTGAGGACGTGGAACAAAAAACGCATATATGCTTCCTATGTACGTTATTTGTATTAAAAGGCGAACTGGGTACTGGGTATTTTACATATTTCACGTATATGGTGTATATGTTGTATGGCACCATTCATCGGGTAAATTTTCATAATAGTATCCGTAACGAATGAGGTAAACGCACGTCACCTATTTTCATCATTTGGCAAACAGAGGTTGACATTTTTCCCATTTGGTATATTGAGGAGGTACCGATGTGGTATTTTAAATAAGAAAAAAAAATTCATTTTCGTATATGTAAAATAGTATCAAATGCAAATGGCATTTTGTGTACTTGGCAAGTGCGGAGTACAGAAATAGTAAACTATTTAATATTCAAAGCATTCTCTTATTCGTTAACGACCTATTTACCAATTTCATAGGTAAACTTTGCACGTAACCATTAAATGATAATTTGATACCTACATTATATAATTTTACTTGTTTTTTTAATGGACACGCAGCTCGTGCCTTTTTACATATAGCTTGTAATTTTCACTTATTCATGAACCCAAAGCTAAAAATTTTTCCTTTTGTCATTAATATACTGCGAAGAAATATACACACGTGGACATAAACCTATCGATCACATTGTCCAATATACACAATGCTGACCGTCTGGTAAATTAAACAAGACTACCAGGGATATCGTGGTAGGTCGCGGCCACGGTACATTTTTGAACTTTTGGCTTTTGAGATTTCAATCATGTGGTACATTAAATGATCGAGTTGTCGCTCACGATCAAAGTAGACATTCCACGTAGGTTTAGGTGTGAATACATCACTATGATGGTTTTTTTTTTGTACTTGGATGCTTCACGACTCGCGTGTACGACATTGAATAGCCATTAATCAAAAATCAAACTCGCGAAGCAACCGTTCAATTTGGTATTTGTACGATGATAAAGTGTTTGTAATTTATTCCGCTCTCGGTTCGTACAGCGCATCGTACGCAGTGTATCGAATTACTACGCGGATCAGACGATGTATCGCGGTGTGATTCTGCCAGAGGAGCTGGACGGGGTGAAGTGCTCGAAATTTATTCGTCGCTTGGTGGAGAATTTCCAACGACGTGGAAGATGCGGTTAGAGACGCTCAGAGCAAATACGGATCTGGGGCGAATGTTCTGGGGTTCCTTCTCAAATTAACTAAACAAAATTGGAGAAAAGTGGTTATATCATTAGTCATTAAGAAATTAAAAAATTTCTGAGCTTTTTCGGGAGAGCCAGGCCCGAGATTAATGCTCCTTGCCCCCCTCCCGTTGACGGCTCTGAGTATGGTTGGGAAATGCCAATGAAGTTTTTAAATTGCATCTGATTGAGCTTTCCATTTCACTCATGTGGATCTTCCAGATCTCGTAGGCAAAGGTATGAGTCATCATCATCAGTTGGATCAGTTTTTACGTGATTCTGAGATGCAAACGACTCTTAAGAGAGTTTACATGGTAAAACTCCTCAGACAAAAGTAATTCAAGGAACTACACAACAAAAATCATGTCCTCCTCAATCTTTCTTGCACTTAATTAATTTTTCTCCAGTAGACTTCACTGTTATTCAAATTTACAAAAAATTTGGCCAAATTTTTTTCATATTATGTAGGTGTTGAAATTACAGAAAAACATTAATCAATAAGAGTTAAAATTACACAGGAAAGACTCTCCATAAAATTTCAAGTTGGCACATTTCAATTTTCATTTATTCATGTACAATATAAAATCCTGCTGGAACCTCAACTTTGAACTAATATTATGAAGAACTTCCTGCAGCCATCAAGCAGAGTGAGTAAGGGGACGCAGGATTTATTCTGCAACCTTTCTTTTGAGTTGTTTATGAACCCCTGATGTTTTTAAATAATTTTTGTAAACAATTCCCATAAAAAAAGTGCTAAAACTGTAGGGAAGGTTTTGTTTGGTAAAAAATCCAAGAATTATGCAATTCGACCAAAAGTTTATTTAAATTTTGTATCTCGATGAAAAGAAATTTAGAAGTGCAGAATAGCTCTCCCATCCTCAAACCACCATAAAGCTTGAATTTTGAGTTGAATTTTCTATTAAAAATAATAAGGCTCAAAATTGTGATGTTTTGTGAGTTTCTTTATTTTTTTGAAAATTTCAGTGTTGTTCCGCAATCAACTGTAATTTCTATTGCTTTATTATGATCTCAACAAAATTTGAGTTCTCTTGATAATTTTCATTGAATCGCTGGATTTTTAGATTTTTAATATCAAAAATTCCCGACACGACGTGGCTTTTGCCTTCTTTTTTGCCCATACCATCGTTCCTAGAAAAAAGTAAAAAAAAATTGAGGTGTGTGTAACCAACTTAAAATTCACAGTAGTTATTATGGAATCAGTCCCCTTCCTCCCCTCAACTCGTCACAATAGTTTTATTAATTTTTAAGTTCAAGAGTTTGGGTCTTATTTCTTTGATGTGGCCCCGTGGATGTTTTTTAATAAATACGCAAAGGTCTCATTTTTCGAAAAAATTAAAGTTATGGTTATTTTCAAAACTTTTTGACTCATTTTAAGGATTTTTCACTTTTTTCAAAAAATATAAAATATATGATACTTGATAATATGAATAGTAGGCCTATTCTTCAAAAAACCTACATTAAAATGAGAGTTTTTGCTTTGATTATAAATAAAATAGTTACATATCTTTTGACGACATTTATAGACATTAATTGATTTTTCTTGCTCAAATATCATCGAGTCTTGAAATTTTACCAAGTGATGAATATATCAAGAGGGTCTTGAAAAAAATTCTTTTGAACTCTTCTATTCGATAAAATCGTACGTTAAAGTTACTCGTATGAGATTACCTAATACACACACACAAAAAAACTGAAACTCCCCATCTTAATGACGTCTTTTCTGCATAAATTTTTTTCAATACGTTTCGAACAAAAGAAAACACATACGCGTTCTCATTGGATCTCGCAAATATCGTAAAGGTCGAACACTCCCCACTATCTCATAGATATGGAAATAAATCGCGATCTTCATTCTTTATGCAAATAAATGCGCGAACGAATCTTTCCATATACTTGGGCGTAGGCACATCTAAGAACTTGGTAAACGGTTGCACCAAGTCTAAGCGAGAGAGAAATATTAAAATCCAAAATATTCGCGCCATCTTTACCCATTACAAGGGTATTGAGGGATCAACTTTATAAAAATTATTCGCCGAGCTGCCACAATTGATACGAAGTGACAACATAATTGATTCATATGGAATATTTCAACGGTCGTGGAAGCATATTTTTCCCGACATAAAGGATCGCTGCGGTGTAGTACGCGACCTTTCTCCGGGGATCAATTACTTGGTGGGTTGAATTTCTTGCACGATTCTTCGGGGATCGATTTTCGCATGTTTGTTGTAACAATGTGAAAGGTTCTACGTCGAAGGGTTATTTTACTCTTAAACTAGCTCTATCCGATGTATATTGTAATCGAATTTGATAATAATGACTTCCTACGGTTGCGAGATGTATTGTCAGCGAGTTGCTTTATATTCGGGTTTGTTAAATATTTACATTTTTGGTGAAAATTTTACTACTGTGGGAGATACGTGGATGAAGGGATGTGTTGGGTTTTGAGTTCGCGTTTTGATTTAGTTTTAGTTATATTTATTCATTTATTTATTTAATTTGTCTGAAATAGATACATTTTATTTATATTAATTATATAAGTATAAAGTCCTGAAGATGATGACTCATCAATTTTTAATAACATTGGTAGTGATACCTGTCCTCTTCCCTCAGCACATAAAACAGACCACAAAATCTCTAATCACAAACTAACTTCATTAGTTCTCGGTGCTTATCCCATTCATCCCTTTTGTGGTGATCATTCGAGGAAACCTCGATCATTAAAGCTTTCAAGATCCAATTGAGATTAGTATTTTGCCCCTTTTGCCAAATTACCTTGCTCATAAACATATGACTTGACCCCTTCACGGAATGTCCTGTATTCAGGATATCCATTGAAATACACCCTTATCAGTTATATCACAATTGGTCATGTCTCGTTTACAGCAACGAACCCTTTAGAGATTCTTATCTGAGAATTATACATAATTGGTAAACCACAGTTGCAACTGCAGATATTACATTGGAGTTGCAAATCGCTCGTTCGCTTTTATTAAATTTGACAAGATGTTATATAATTTAAAAACATAGCACGCTAGATAGAGATAACAAATAGGTACATAAATTTCACCCAGTCATCGTGTTCAGAACATCGATAGCAAAATTAGGCGCCTTCCAGATGTAATTTTATTACCCAGCTTCACGATTTTTTCATGCTCGTTAACCTAGATTCCAGTTTAACAAATTTTGCTTGATTTTTATACATTTGTTTGAAACGATCGTGGTGTAAATTTACAGGCGATGTTTATTCGCTGAAGTGTCGTGTTCGAGCGAATTTCAGGCAATTAGACGAATCAGGGGAGAATGTAAATATGTAATTTGTCAATATTTATCGTCGTTTTTAATTACGCGATTTATACGAGTCGAGAGCAACTTGTGCGTGGTGTTTTTTGAGTTATTATACGTGTAGTGGATTTGTTGATTTATGGGGATCGTCGCGAAGTGTAGTTGAGGTGGGGTAAGCTGCAGGGAGACGTATGGCTGAATTTGCAGGTCTAGGGAATATGTTCGGAGAGTAGATGTGGAGGTTTTAAAGTCTGGAAATAATTTTTGATTGTAAATGGAGCAAAGACTATTGCGAGACTTTTCACGTGCTCATGTACCCGATTGGAAGTGGTTGCTGAGGAAGTAATGCAAAGTTAAAGGGATGAGCCTGATAATCTATGAGCTTGATATTCAATCTTTTTTTCACCCTGATCCACAATTCTATGACGTACTGTTTTGAGCATCCTATGAATTGACGTCGAACCATAATTCCATGAGATTTGGCTAGGAAATGACATGTCGATCTTGTGAGCACTTCGATACTGTTTCAGGGATCTTTCCCTGGGTGAAATTTGGGAGTATCCTATTGACCCCAAACCACTATTCCATGAAATTAGGATATAAAAATGGCAACATCTTTTGTAAGCACCTGGGTACAGTTCAAAGGATTATTCCCTAGGTCAAAGGGAGGATCCTATGGATTGACTGGCGACGAATTTGTGTTTTAGGGATCTATGGTGTATCTTTGGGCTTGAGTCAGCAAGTATTTTGGTTGTGCATAATTTCAGACATTATTGGACTTCAATATGTCATGAGAATGGAAAAGAATCTCTTTTAAGACTCTTCAATGTCATAGATGTTCTTTTGGAAATCCAGTGGACTTGATTTGAGTTAACGTGGAGTGAAATTCTGCACAGTTTGGAAGTAGCTAGCTATTTGTTTGCTAGCAATTTATTATAATGAGGCTCTTTTATGTTGGTAATTGAGGTTGGAATGGTTTTTTGGGATTGCGGAGTCAGCAGTTTGATGTTAAGGCACTATTTTCATGTTGAAATAACTGGACATTTGTAATTGGTGTATCAATTTGTAATTTTGGGGCAGTTGCTTTTCTCTGTGAGGAGTTTTATAACCTCCTTTAAAAGGATCCCACATATGTTGAGGTGGTCCTTTAATTTTATGATACTTTGGACTCAGATTTATGCAGAAGATTTTCCATATCAAAATGGAGATTGTGTCTCTTTCATGTTGGAACTAGATACCGATAGTGATTACTGAAGGTGGGATCTCTTTGGTTATGAAACCACTGGTAATCTGACTTTGGAGTGTCCTTTTTGGTGTTTGTTTGCCTATTCGGATCAGACGCTTTTCCGAGGTGGAAGTAATGGGAAACGATAAATATATCATTTATTTTAAAAGGATATTGCCTAAATTTGGTGGAAGGCTATTGATATTGTGATGATATGGCCCTAGGTTTATGTGGAAGGTCTTCTGCATGGGGACTAATGAGAATTCCAAAATTGAGGCTCTTCCATGTTGAGTTCCTTTGAGAAGAATATAGCAGGTGTTCGAAGATGGAGCATTAATTTTATGATTCTATAGTCTCAAGTTCATGAGGTGAGTCTTCTGCATGAAAACTGAAACGAGCTTCAGATTGAGCATCCTTTATGTTGAAAGTTCATTTTACCGAAACTGATGATAATTTCGGATAGGATCTTTTTCAAATTGAAACTGGTGGAAATTTGGTTGTTTTATGAGAGCTATCGGAACAAAGGCTTATAACTTATTTTTAAAGGATCCTGTTTACATTCAAAGGTTACCTTCATGTATGGGATACCTTAGCTTTAAAACTTATGCAACTTTTCTCCATATAAATCCACTTAGATGATAATTATACAACGAAATGGATTCTTACCTTCATTCCTTTGATAAAAGAATGAATATTGCAGTGCTTGAACGGAGATTCTCTCAGCATCATTAGCAAGGTTCTCTGAGCAAGGCCTCTATCGCGTCACAATTCTTTGGAGGGTTGAAATCGCAACGATACACAAAATTCAAATCATCTTCACCGATTCATCGCGCGCGTAAAATTCCGAGGCGAAAATGGCCAAATCTTTGCTCGAAAATTCGTAATGTTACAAAAGTATATTTAGATATCGAAACTGTGAAAAAAACAACCGCATCACAATACGAATCTCGCCCCCGACGTACGATACAGATACTGAGTTATCTTTTATTCGACGATTACGTCGAGTATATTATAAGCAGCTTGTATATTCCGGTCAGACCGGAGGACGAATACGAATACAATACGATGAAAGAACGCTTGCGATTGGCGTACAAGACGCGTTTTTAGGCGTGGTTATACTAGCAGGCAAACTGGGAAAAGTTACCATACCAAACCCACCCTAAGATCGTGTACTTCCTAACGTTTTTGTGTATTGTCTTGCGCGATTCCTCTTACGTGTAGTTTTTGTTTGTAAACTACCTATAATCTACATGTCACCGATGAATGCTGTCATTTGTAACGAATCTGGCGTTTTTCATTCTTTACTGCCTATTTTGTATGTTTAAAGGTGTAGCACGACTTGTTTTTTTCACCGTGTTCGTTTCATATGCTGCTGCGAGTCGATGATAGGTTTTTTTGTATGGATTTTTTTATGGGTTTTAATTTCAAAAGATTCGCATATTTAAATTATTATTTGCTCGAAAGTTGTGGGTTTTTTGGATAGAAATCGATTCGAGTTGTGGCTCGTGGACGTTATGGTCACGTGTTTTATTTCGTAAAAAGACCCTACGGGGTATCGCAAGGTTATTCGTGTTTCTCGACACGACCTATTTTTACATTTTTAACCCAAAAATTACCAATATTTGTAATTTTTGAAAGATTTCGCATTAAAGAATATCTCCTCAAGGTGTTTAATTCGTTTTTCGCGGTTTGATTATAAATTTTGAAAAATAAGGGAACCAAATGAGGATGATTTTGATGGAATATGTATAGTGTACTTTTGAGTTGTCACGACGAGTCTTTTCCCCTTGCAATGAAAACCAAATTTAACGTGTAAATATGGTAACCACAAAGAAAAGTGAATAATTACATCAATATATTGCACCAATACCCCAGCGAACATATATCCTACGTATTTCATCCGGCTCAGTGGTAATGTTGCATATTGAGACCGAAAAAAAAAACAATGACCATATTCAATCGAAGAACTCTCTCATTTTGTATTTCCTGACTATGGAGCATATTGTTGAAAATTTTCTATGCATTTATTCGTATGTATATTATTGTTAAAAATACGAAAAATAACTATTACGTAAAATTACGAATGTATCGATACTTTTATTACAAAACTATTCAATGGTTCTTTTTCAACCAAGCATAGGCAACTTATATGTACCTACAAATAGATACCTAAACTTGATACCTATCTACTGATTGACCAAACGGCGGGAAAAACACAAACGTCGAATTTACAATTTTACATTATTTTCTATTTCCAACAATTATATTGAAACGTCGAAAAAAACAGAATCACTCGGGTTGGATATAAGATAAAAACCTGATTGCCTGATTTCATCCTTTAAATTGACATTTTTTGTTGAGGAAGTTGATTTTTTTTTTATAACGCCTGTACAGTGACACAGTTTTAATTCTTGATAAATTTTTAATATAAAAAAAAACTAGGGGCTTCTCCCCTGGCTGCTTCGCGGCCCAGCCCCACATTATTTATAATTAGTAATTAGTAATCTTTATTATTTTTAAAAATTTTTTCAGATTTAATTTTATAAAAAAGTAAAAAATAAAAAAATTTGTATAAATTCAACATTTAAAAACGACTTTGATTTTTTACTTTTTTTAAGTTGGAAAAAAAAAAGAAAATTGAGAAATTGAAAAATAAAAATTTTTAATTGCGTTTTTTCTGGGTTTTTATTCTTTTTTTTTTTGAGTACATTACTTTATAATTTGACAAAAAGAAATGAAAATCCAGAAATTAAAATTTTCTATTTTTATTTCTATTTTTAAACTTTTTTAAAAAAAGTAGAAATATACCTAATTCGAATTTATAAAAATAACAAAACAAATGTGATATACCAGTATACTTGCATTTTATTACTTTTTTTTCTACTTTTTCATAAAATTTAAAAAAATGAAAATTTCCCAATTGACCATCCCAACTCTAGCGGAATTTTTTGGAGTTTCAATCTTGAGGGGATAAAAAGAAAAATAATGCAACTGTGTTATGGAAAGAAAATGAGTTTTCTTGAATTTCAACAAAAATGAAGAGGTATAATCAGCAGCTTGAAATTCAAAAACAAATTTCCAGCTTTATTAATGCATAAATTTTAACGTTTTTTTTGAATTTGTTAAAACTACATGTACAAGCAAATTTTGGATCAAAATTTTTACTCCATGACGCTAGCTCCAATTCGAATAATTTTGAAAGCGATTTGTATCTTTTAAACCTTGTAACTCCGAATCCTGCCCAGATCTGTCGAGAAGTGAAGTGAGCCCGGAGCAAATGTTCTGTCAGACTCGGAAAGAAAGGATACAAAACGTACATTCGCACCGAGCTCGCAATTTTCGAATTTTTTAAAAGGTCTGAAAATTTTTGCTGGAAATGTTGAATAGTGCGAGACCCAAAATTACAAAACTTTGAGGAAAAAAGATATTTTTTATTCAATGAACCAGCATTTTTCTAAATTCAGGTTCATTTCTTTTTTTTTAACGTGTAATAAAGAGTAAAATTATGAAAATCTTTCAAATCTGCAAAAAAATTTCAAACTGATAAATTGTTTGTACTAGGCCGGAACTAACTCTCGTCTGCTTTCTGTTCAGTGACACCTTCTCAATTTGTGCGCAATACAAATTGAACGAAATAGCATGAAATTTTCTATATTATTAAATAACTTGAAAATTTTCGGGCCTTTTCAGATAAATTGAGCCCGGAGTGAAATGCCCCCTTGCCACCCTCTCCTTGACATTTATCCAGCTCTTTATTTTCCAAGGAGTATATCGATTAAAAATTAATGCTGATGCTTGTGTATCTATAGAACTTCATTATATGTATTTTTGGTCTCGTTTTCAATTGAGCCTGCGGGACCTGATGCTTCCTATCCTTTGAAATTTAACGAGCTTTCTTTGTAAGAGCTACCGAGTGAAGATAGTTGAGCACAAAATGATCCCAATTTTAACCTATAAAATTAACCATAAAGTGAGAGGGGCCATATTAGATATGACGAGTGGAATTTAAATCTTTGGTCATTCCTAGTTTCATTTCCTAGTTATCTCTAGGATCCACCCTTTGATAGGTGGTGTTTTACGAAAGAGAAGCTGGAATCTTGAGTGTAGAAATGTGATTATAAACGGTCATTTCGTAATTTTCGGCGCAGCGTTTATTTCACTTCAGAAGATACCCCGTACCTTATAATTTCTCCGGCAGGACATTTCATTAAGAATTCAAAAAAGTCACCCTACCCTTATTACATCTACAAAATGAAGGAAAAAAGAGGAAAATTCGTACAAAAAAAATGTAATTCGCTGAATTATAGAGCTTGTTGCTTTATCTTTAAACTCTCCCGAAGACGTTCACCTCATTAGTTACGAATTGGGTTGAAATTCAAAACTCTTCATCCGTAAAGATAAGACAAGATGGTTGTATAATTTGGGTAATAACAGAAACGTCAAGACGGTTTCGCTCAAACCGCATAATTACCTTCGGAAAGCTCCGTATACTCGGCATCGTATTTTTAAAACGTTCATAATTCACGGATGTTGGATGAATGGATCGGAAATGTTCTCACGACTTATGTTTCAGAATCAATGAACACACGATGGGAATATCATGAGGTTCTTTTTACGGTACAGCGAACCGTTAAAATAACCAATGTCTAAAGATAATATTTGATCAACGAATTGACATTAATTTGACGCACGCGACCTACCCTTAACCACTGTTAAGCCTGTCTTTATAGCGTAATTCGTTCGTCTTTGGCGGACCGTCGCCTCGTACGTGTGGACCGGATTATACCTATGATGAGAGTAACAGGGACACCCATGGATTTCTTGCGTAACCTGGTTCATGCTTTGGGTTTGTTAATGAAGAGTATTTGTTTGATTTGACGAAAATCAAGATAGTGTTAAAGGGAAATGCAGACGCTGACGATTGGTATTGTTCGTAAAAGAAATTATTTTTTTGTTATTTGTACAAAATGGTGTTATAAAACAATGAAGAGCTAGAGATACCAGAACATCGATGTATC
>QBDW01000658.1:0-68062 GCA_003261595.1 Maconellicoccus hirsutus
TCGAAATACCGAATGTTAAAACGACAATAACTGAAAGAAGCATCAACTATCAAGAAAAAATTCTTCAACACGAAAATACCCTAGTAAAAAACCTTTTAAGACGAGATCTAGAAACCTATCGACTTAAAAGATATCACATATTAGATCTAAAATTTCGTTTTTGATCTAAGATTTTTTAACTCCTGTTAGGCTTATTGTTATAAAAATAACAGATTGCCCTTTTACTAATCAGAAATAAATAATAATTATATCTAGAGGTCAAAAATACATCTAAAAAATGAGGTTTGAAAATTTTGCAGAGTGAGATAGATAGCTAAAAAAAATAAATAAGGTCGAAAATGCCCGTTTGTGGGAGAAAGAATTGGAGTGGGGGGTTGCTGATTTTTTCATGGAAAGCCCTTGTAAGGGTCTGTGATGTACTAAAATTTCAATTAATTTTGTCGACTTTAACTTAAGAAAAAAATTCCTATCTTATTTTCGAAAAAGAAATTATTTCTCAAAAAGGGGGAAGGGGGAGCTGAAATTTTGGCCATAAACGTTTCTCGATAGCACCCACCTACCACCCAAATATCATCAAAATCTGGACCCTGAGGCAGATCGCTTATGCTTATCTGCCTATAGCCTTTTGTTTCAACAGTTTTCACTTTCAGTCAACCCTTCTGCCCTTCATCCATGAAATTTGCTTCTATAAGGAGCATTTTTGTGGCGAAAACTCCGGAAATGAGTTTTTCTCAAATAACTCGAAAGTTTGAGGAGATATGAAAAAAGCCTATTTACAGAAAATGTACCTCTTTTGATTCTCTACAACTTTTGTTTCAACGGTTTTCACCCAAGGTCGACTCCAAACTCGTAATTATCCCTCAACCGGGCATAGCCTTTGCATAAATTCAGTAAATCGACGGTAATTCTCAATATTGCGAGCACTCTTAAGATATTTAAGAGGATTTTCCGGTCATTAAAAATCATGATGTGAAGAAATCACGATGTCGATGCAGTCTACGAGTTCGGGGTTGATATATTTTCACCCTCAAGGATAAAATAAGTATACCAAGGTATCCCCTACGCGTTTTTATGACGGCGAACAATATCAACCCCTTTGTTATTACATTTGACGAACTATATTCCGGTAACACTGAGTCATTTCTTGGTTCCCGACTTCGCGATCCTTTGCGAATACGAAATTTGTGGCATTTTCAAAATGCTGCGAGTGGAATCCTGTTGTTGCGGGTGTTCGCTAAAAACCGGAACGTTGATTTTACTGGGCGTGGACTTGGTAAGTATTTTTCACTTTTTTATAAGTATCTAAAAAATTATTAATTCGTAAAAATATTATTTTTTCAAGGCCTTTAATATTCTGTTTCTACTCTCTGCGGGTAACTTCTTCTCGATTACGTTGTGTGCGGTATTCGCGGTATTTCGTATTCTGGGAATTTACGGAGTTCGCAATGTACGAGTTTTGAGTAATTTACGTATAAAGGTGGTTACTTGAGATTATATTATTTTTATAGGAAATACCTAAATACCTTTTACCTCATATGGCGCTACAATTGATCAATGTAGCGATCTACGGACTCGCTGCTTTGATAGCGTTATTAGGAGGTACAGCGTTTTTATCGGAGATGAGTAAACATGCACATGGTAAAGATGTGGACTTGGGTGATTCATTCGGTGTAATTGTTTTCGTCGTGTTGTTCTTGTTACTGGGAGGTGGTACGTATTTTAGTATTGAGATTATTGACGATGTTGCTATGCATGTAAAACTGGTTGTATGCATTTGCCCATCATTGGTAAATTATTTATGATTACTTTTCTAAAACATCTATGTTTTTTTTTCAGCCTTACATTTCTACTTTTTCGTCGTAGTTTACAGTTATTACACCAAAACTAACGAAGAAATAAACTCGAAATTTCAAGGTACACGTAATATTTGATGGAATCCGATTATGTACATTAATAGTAGTAAACGAATTAGAACACAATTTTTTCTATTTTTTTTCCTCATTGAAATACCAACACAAAACAATTTCGAGTTCTGGAAATCGTACCTAATCACAACTAAGCAGACCCTTCTTTTAAAATAAGTATCGAAGTTACGCTCCAAAAACGAGAAAAATTTGAAAAAAAATTAACCGATTTTTAAAAAATTATTCCCATATCAGTTTCGTTTCCCAAACACGTTTAATATGGGTACAGCGTCCCGAAATACGTCTCCGACGCAAAGCTGGAAAGTCTGGATGGCGCCTTGATCAATGTCTCCTGTCGCGACGCGGCCCATTTTCCCTCGAATTCGAAAAGAACGTCATTAACGCGCAAGTTCACGTCAATAACGTGCACGCACTTCGGGTTGGAAAAAAGTAAAAGGACTAGTGATGATGGAATTGGTCAAGCGCATGGTTATCGAGACAGGTTCATTGCTCTTTTAAACGAATACGGTCATGAATAAGTTTATGGGAAGTGTTTGTGGTCGGAAATGCTTCGAGTGGAAACATGTTATGGGTTTTCTTTGAAAACTGCCACGTTGATTTTGCTAATCGCCAATTTGGTAAGTAACCTATGATTTTTATTTGGCTGAGATGAAAGCGCCGGGTTGGTCGAGTGATTTTGTAATTAAATCAAAAATACCTATTTAACGACCGATCAGAGCGTCGAGACTCGAGACGTAGGTACTAAATATCGAAATAAATAATCCGAATATCAAAAGATCACCCAATGTAGACTCTTGAAAAGCAATTTTATGACTGATTCTTGTTCTGCACACTGAAACAAAGATTTTAAGCGACGGTGCTTATTTTCCAGCGCCCTCCAATACTTTAAACGCTTATACCGCCCTATCTATTGATTTTAGAAAAGAAAACGTTTAGTCAAAACTGTTTCTTGATGTCTCCTCTACACTTTTAGTTATTACAAAAATTCCATTTGAAGCAATCCCCTCTCCTCAAATTTGAAGAAACATTCTTCGAAAAAAAAGGAAATCTGGTTTTCTCACATTTTCACGAGAAATATCAAAGACATCAAAATTTGTAATCGCAAAAGATTTACAATAAATTTTTCTTTCAAGTAAGCTAAAGCGTAAAAAATTACTCGCACCCCCTCTATCTTATAGGCCCCCTAATCCCCCCATAATATTACATTTGAAACGTCGTTTTTACAAGCAAATTTTTCAAAGTTGTTTCTTACTAATTTTTCTACACTTTTAGTTGTTACATATTTCTTCTCAGAGCGTCTCTTACCCCTCATACCCAATTAAATCCATCAAGTTGGCCTTTTCGCTATCCGACTCACCTTACCCCTTCACCCCCTGATTTGGTTTGATAATTGGGTGTCTTCTGTACCGCCTTAAAATGAATTTAGAACATTTAACTATCGAGAGGTCTTCGATTTAGCTCAAGATTTGCTACGTACTTCCAAAAAATCCAATTAGTTTCATAGTTTGTTAATTACTCCACCTTAATGGACTTAATTGGGGTTTGAGGGGCAAGAGACGCTCTGAGGAGAGATATTGTAACAACTAAAAATGTTCATCTGACAAGCCCCAAAAAAACGTTACAATTCGTTGCATGAATTTCATTGGTTGAACGATTTCTTTTTCAAGGTGATCGATGGTCTACGTTCCCTAGACAATGAACGTTTCCCATTAGACGTATTATTCCTCGTATTAATATGCATTCAGATTTTTGGAATTTACGGCGTCCTCGAGGTATCTCTGTGGAAGCGATTTATGCTCAAATAAAAGCCTAACGCTTGTTTTTGTGCAGGAGAAACCAGCATTTGTTAAACCTTACATGATCTTGCAAATGATCATCTTAGTTCTCATGGCCCTTTTAGCTGTTACGTTGTTTCTGAAAGGTGTAGCGAGTGTGGCTTCGAATAGCTACGCCCCCAATCAGCATATGCCTGCCCATAAATCCATTATTACCATAGTTCAAGCTGAAGTGATAATATTGCTAATGGGAGGTACGTATCAAGATAGTTACATATGCACATCATTTTTCATTTTCCATTCGGTCGATTTAACTCGAAATTTGAATCGATTAATTATAATTCAATTGACTCGAATCGACTTAATAGACCGAATTAGAAAGCGTAATTCGTATCTTTCTGGTCTAATTAGGTGGAGGGTGAAATAAAAAGAGTATTTAGTAATATTAGATATGACAAAAATCCCTTTTCCTCCCACCAAGTCCCTCCACCCACCGAAAAACACATTAATTTTTTCCTCATTAACACCTAAACCAATCAAGGTAAACTTCCTGCACTCATCATAAAAAATTAACTCCCTCTCCCGCTCCCAAAACTCAGACCATACCACGACGAACAAAATAGCTGACCGCGTAACGCAAGAAACCCGCTATAAATAACGGACCACGTGGATAGGCCCGTTCGCGCTGCTGTTGAATGGGACGCGTAGTCACTCAAACGAGCCACTAACGCGCAGCGGGAATCATCACGAGTGTCGCGTACGCTCGCAAACGACGCGACCGCGTAACGTGAAAACCTCGTGACCGGCCGCTATAGGCACGACGCGTAGGTGCAAACGAGTCACTAGCGCGTAGTGGAAATTATCACGAGTGTCGCGTGCGCTCGCAAACAACACGACCGCGTAACGTGAACACTCCGTTATGAATGACGGGTCGCTATGGGCACGACGCGTAGGTACAAACGAACCGCTAGCGTGTAGTGGGAATCATCACGAGTCGGCCATACACTCGTGACTAATTTTCAAGTAATTTTTCAATTTAAACGTACTTTTGGTAATTATAATTTATTAAGAGCTCTCCTATAATTTTTTTTTCAGTCACACAATTCTACTTTCTCACCGTAGTTTACAGCTACATCCACAAAACCACCGAAGAAATTGTCGCAAGATTTCAAGACTCAAAGGATGTTTGAAAATGTTACCTAAATAAAATTTAATTTCTGTTTAGTTCCTTTGTTAATACAAATCGAAAAAAAAAGAAACGAGTAAACGGATAAAAAATGAATCGCATCTAACACCCCCACCCTCTTTTCTTCCACCAACAAAAGCTCATCCAGAAGGAAGCATCCTCGCAATCGTACGCGTATTTATAACCGCTCCGGTCTTTTATTACCCAGTCCAACGTATTAATATCCTTTTTCATTACAAAACTAAAATGCCTCATTGGCGCCTACCTCTTCCACAGTCTCATGTCTGGACGCATTTTTTTCGCCGACTTCAGAAAATACCCAAGAAGGCGCAAGCGTGCGTGAATCAATACGCACTTTGGGGTTCGCTACATCGCGGGTTGAATAAGAGCGAAGACGTATTGTGCTCAAGAAAGTCGCGACGGTGAAATTTTACGCAATTTTTTACGCTCATAAATGTTGAAATCGTGTTTAACACGTTTCTACCCACGTGTTGTTCATTACACCGAAAATTTTGTTCACGCTTTTGCTCGTATTTGTTTTTAAACGAAGTTAAGGAATTTGCAGAATGTGATATTATAACTCAACTTACGCTTGTAAATTTCCCTTGCCTGAGATGCTGGCTTTTGTTCGACTCAAGGTCAATTTTCACAAAGAAAATTACTATTATATTCGTGCGGTTGAATGCCTTATTGATTTCTACATGGGAAATTTTTATTAAAATTATGTACATAGACACGTGTCCACGGCCGAAGACTTCGCTAAAAATATGAACGAATTGAATTATTTTTAATTCATTTTGTAAAAAATTACAAAGGCTTGGGGGCGAGAGAAGAAATTTCTCTTCCTCTCTCAGACCGCGCTGCCTATTAATATAACACGTGATTTTTAATTTTTTCGAAATAAGTAACAAAATTAAAATAAGAAGGGCAGGGGAAAGGACTATGATGAGATCACATTGAAAAAAACACCTCGAAAAATTACTCTTCGGATCATCGAAACCTTTATCTTTATTTTTTCGAACTTTAACCCAAATAGGAGGTTGGGTGGAATATCGATAGGACTTGGTGATGGTGGGGGAGGGGTACTGCACTAATGAAATCACGTAAAAAAAATAAATGCGTATTACGTACATATAATTATGTAATTTATCTTATTTATATTGCGAATCGCCGCGATGAAAAAATATAACTCAAGGTCTTCGACAATTTCGAAATTTCTATTTAAAATCATGTTTCCGAGAGCCTTTCTCAAATTGTTTTTTTCAATGAATTACAGAACATAGTATATTAAAACAAAAATTTACTCCCTCCCTCACTCGTTCCGAGTAATTCGTAATTACTTCATCCCTGCAGCTCAAGCTTCCACTTAATAAAATTTTTTGAAATGTTTTTCAAAAATTTAGAAAAAATCCATTCAATTATCAATAATTTAAGAGCGAAAAAAATTCCGAAGTCTTTTCAAAGGTCATCTCGAGTAAGATATTGGAAAAAACTTCACGAAACTCCAAACGCAAGGACGAGTTTTTTAGAAAAAAGAAGTCCCTAATTTTGGTTTTTCGATAATAACGCGAATAATAATGCTTCTATACGAAAAGTAGTTATTACAAGAAATAATCAGCATGAAATTCTCTATAAAATGACTCTAAACATGATACCATTCAGACAACCTCAACTCCCCCTGAGGGGGGCTTTAAAAAATACGCTTTTTTCGAAATGTAATTTTTCAAAACAAAAGTTCATAATTCTATTTTTTTCCGAGTTTCCAACGACTTTCACGATGACTACTCATTTGGCAAGTCCTTTGGTATATTATTGATTCACCCCCTCCCCTCTTTAACCCCTTCCCATATTTTGTAAGTTGATTTTTTCGCTGAATTCTTTCATTAACTTTTATCGAAACACCTCTTTACACCATCATCCTCTTCAATAATTCCGACAATAATTAAAAATGTATATTGATCTAAGTGTATTATGGAAAATCGATGAAAGTTTAAAAATAAATGAATATTTGGGCACAATTACACAGTATAAAGATATAGTATACGGATAACATACGGAAATTTCCAGAACATGGTTATATGTCCAAAAGAGACTAGAATGCTTCGCAATGAAATAAACAAAAAAAAAATAAAAATCAAAATAAAACATACACAAACACAAAAATGGCTATTTTTACACTATCGAATAATTCCTCTAGCGAATTTTCAATTTACTCTAAAAGCACCATTCAGTTTCACATTCTCAAGCAACCAGTTTCGAGTTACGTTAATTCGTTTCTTTAATTACCCTCAACTAATGCGTATAAGCTGGATTTAGCCCTTAATTTCAAACTTGAAAACCGCACAATGCCTCTAATTCAGAACCATAATTCGACGATTAAGCATTTTTTCCCTTTAACTGTGAAAACACCCAACAAAGCGTTCTATTCAAATCGTATCGAAAGTTTAATCGTTCTAAAACGCGTTTTCCGCGATAATGCCTAAATTTTCGTGTAAATTTTTTAGAAATATTCACGTCATCACAGCTTTTAAGCGTTGTCGTTTCATCGACACGTGTCCACGTGTCATTCGCATCCATTCTTGAACCTTAGAAATATCCGATACTTTATACGCATTTTAAAACACAAATCCCAGCCTTTTATTTACCGGTTTCTCGACGAAAAAGAAAATTGAAAAATTGTCATTCACGAAACCACACAAAATGGCGATAAATTGTGCATAAATTAACTCGCTATTTTTCGCTCCGAACGAAAACGTATTTTGAGAAAAAAGTACAAAGTCATACAATAATTTTCCACGTTTGGAGAAATCGTCGCCAAATCGAAGGAAAATTTTTCCAACGAGTAATTCTCGTCGTATTTACATTTTCGACGTAAAAAATACCCGAAAAAATTGAACGCAGCGGTAGCAGCACCATTGATAGTGCATGCTCCTACAAAACATCGAGAAATTGATGGACGAGAAAAAGGTCAGAGGAAGAGGGGAGGGATAAAGTGATATAAAGAGGGAAATTTCACCTCGACGAGATTGCCATTGATTTTCGCAGCCAGCTTGATAAAATTTACAAAATTTCGTAACTTGAAAAAATTTCAAATATGTGAAATTTTGAAAAATTTAGAAAATTTTCGAATTTTGCTATTTTGTAGGAAGTTTTTGATATTAACCCAAATGGATTTTTTTTGGTCGAAATATTTTTCTTTAATTTGAAAAATATCATTTCACGGAACAAACACACGGGGCTTCAAAATGATTAAAATATTTTGAAATTTTAATTCAATATTGAATACCGGAATATCACTTTCTCCAAAAGCACAGAAATTTTCCAAATTTTCAAAAATTTTCAAAATTGCAAACCTTATGAAAAATTTCAAAGTTTTTAAAAAATGTTGTTCTTTCATAAACAACCCTCCACTTCTGATGTACTATCTTTCCCCCCTCTTCAGCTTGTCCCCCTCCTCTCCAGTAAGAAAAAAAGACACCTCGTTCAAGCAACGCGCATCAATCGAGTGAAAAAAACGGTGACGTTACAACGATATCCGAAAGAAACACAAAAGAAACAAAAAGAAAGAAAATAATAAAATGAGAAATAAATAGTAAAATAATCCCTTATTATAATTAAGTACACATATTAACAAACGAGTTAATTCATCGATTAACTCGTCTTATATCATATTTTGTTATCACAGATCATTATCTGAAACAGCACGATACAACGAAGAGTAAGAAATTACGCTAAATTCTTCTTCATAATTTTTTCATATAAAAACGAACAAACAAAAAAAATGATATAGTATTTCACTGAAGACCCCCTTAATTCGGCATTACTAATGAGACGGCTCTGCGAAAGGCGAATTTAAAACCTCTATGCGCCGCGAAAAACGTTGCAAATTGACGCGTAAACCGGGGATATTCGAAGCCGTTTGAAATATGAACGAAAGAAGAAAATCTAAAATCCAAAAAATCCATCTCGATTCGTACAAATAAAAGCGTAATTAAAATATTGCACCTTAAAAAACACCTACACTTAACAGGTACAACTTACAAGTCAACACACACACGAAAAACAACACTAACACACACGCACGAAGCTTTATAAAAAGCCAATTCAAACACGAAGCTTTCAAAACCAATAAACATCCTTATTCTAATAATATCTTCGGTAATCACTAAACATAGTCAATTCGACTTAAAAAAAACCGACGCGAATACGAAATTACAAAAAAAAAAAATGATAACAATTGTTAAAATCCGAAATCCGTACAAAAGAAAACCGCGCTAGTGAAAAAAATCGAAGACATATCTTAAGTTTCCGTTCATTGATTCGGATCAGGCTGATAGGAAATATCGCCTTCTTTGGGGGGCACGGGGGGTGATGACGTAGCCCCTGTATCCGATATCTTTCGTAGTGCATCTTCCGGATAACCGCCTTCAGGACTTTGTTGCGCGGTCGCGTATCCGTCTACGCTGCATCTAGGAGCTGAGGATGCGCCTGAAAAGTGGAGTAATCGTTGAGTACCCAGGTACCGAGGGGAATTAAGGTGAGATGTACCTTCGACGGGGGTATCGGTGGGGGCGACGGGTGCAGAAGCGGCAGAGACGTGGTGACGGAAGGCTGCGATTTCTTCGCGATGACGTCTCTGCAATTCCTCCAGTTCTAATTGTTGTCTGGAAAATACGCTGCGGAATTAACGATAAATACGTGAGCAAGGTGAATTACGAATTTTAGGGTTCAAACGCTCGTTACGATTTTTTTAATTATTTCAAAAACGAATGAAAAACTAACACGTACACAGCTTGAAACCCTTACCTTTGTAACAATATCTTCAAATCTTCGTCGGACATTTTAATATGAGTATCGCTTTTGGATAAACTTTCCATATCCTGGAAATATTCGAACAAAAAAGCAAAATGAATCGATTTAGCCATTATGAAAGACAGCTACAAATTGATATCGAAATTAAGAGAATAATCGTGCCTTTAAATTTAATAAAAGAAATGGCAACACTGGTCTAGGAAATGTATCGCTTCCTCGGCTAAACACGTTCGCGAACGATTCAACATCGATATTTGAACGAATCGCTCACGAACGTTAAATTCATCTTATATACCCATCGACAATCACTTTTATACATCGTTCGCGAACGACTCGTTCGAAGATTACAACACTCTTTGAACTACTCGTTCATTCTGAACGACCGAATCGTTTATCGTTCGTGAATTATTTGTTCAAAAAATCACATTATTTGAAGGTCGTTCGCGAACGATTTGTCTGAAAATGATTTATCGAATTTTTTAAAAGGTTTTTGTCATTGCAAGTCGTTTCAAGTCGTTTGTGAACGATTCACTCCAAAATCCGGTACAATCGTTCACCAATAATCACACCAATTACTTAGCAACACCCAATAATAGGTTCTTCTACGTCAGAGAAATCAATGGGACCAACTTCCCGCAAAAAATTCCCACGATTAATAGATCATTTCACGTATTTACCTGGGAGCTCGACATATTGGTGAATTTCTCTAATCTATCCGCATCGATGCTTAATAAATTCAAAGGAGGATGAGTGGTGACGCTGAAACGACCCCTTTGTATGGGTAAGTTGGCAGCTGTAACAAAACAAATACTCTTATAACCACGCTGCTTTGAAATTTGGGTTGAAAAGTGAGCTGAAAATTCAACAAACCGGCCAATTGAGATGGGGACATAGGTGCTGGCAACGTAGACGGTTTATGAGGTTCGCTTTGGGCATTGTCGTTCGTCTAAATATACCGAAAAATGAATCATCGCGTGATTTATGCGTTAAATAAAAACAATAATTCACACTTACCAGCGCTGACTTTTGATCACGACCGAGATCTTTTTTAAATCCTCCGTGGATTTTTTCCAATTCCTGGAATTAAAAAAAAAAACGAATAATTTTTCACAAATGAACGAAAATGATCATATTGTACTTGGAAACTTACTTGTTTGAGATTTTCTAAATCCAACGGTTTCTTATCACGAATATGCTCGTCTTTGGTTTGATCCAAAGTTGTATTAGTCTAATGGATGAAAACGAAATATCGTCAAATTAATTTATTCCTTAGAAAAATCTCGTTTTACGTGAATCCAAACGTACTTGTAATCTAGCCGAAGTCTGTGCTATACTTGGCGCTTCGGGTAATTTAGTTTCCACACCTATCACAGGACTTGTATCAGATTCCGACGCGTTAGCATCAACGGGCACGTTAAAATACCCTATAAAGCAACATTTTCGCACCATTTTCACCATCATTTCACCACACCATCGAATTATCGATCAAAAACTCACCACCAGGTTGAACACAGGCTTCAGCATCCTTTTGGGACACATTCGCCGACTCCGTACCTTGTACACTTTGAAGAACCGCCCCCAGAGGATTTTGCACGCCGCACGGAGACATCGCCTGAGGCGTAAATTGCTGCCCTCCCTCGACACCTCCTCCTGTGGGCGTATCCGAGGCAGCCGCGTTTTGGTGGATATTCTGCGGCAATGTACCTTCATGCGGGACCTGATGAGGAGTTCCGGTTTGGGAGGGTACGTTGCTACGAGCAGTCAGATCAAAAGGCTGGCACGTCAATTTGGCCAATTTCTGTTGCAGGTCTTGTAACGTTTGAGGTCCGCTTGATCTGCGAATATCTCCAAGCTCCATAAACAATTCCTTATTACTTCACCACTTGAAATCATTGCACTTACGACGTATCCAAAGACACTTGATGAGGAACTTTAAAATGAGCGTGATCGGCCGCCGAAATCGTAGCCTCGGGAGATACATTGGCACCGGGTGTTGCCATACGTCCGCTGCTCAATGTCGCTCCATATGTCGTGTATCCTGCTTCCGCGGAATCTGCCAAAATCGAAGATCCCAATTGGATTACGTCATCTACAAACCAGCAACTGGTTTCGAATTTTTAATATCGCCTCAATTTACCATCTTTCCTGCCCTGTACAACTACTCCCTGGATATCGGATGTATTTTCGCTCGTAGGAGATAAGTTATCTAAAGCTGTGATGGCCGCTTCGATCGAGATTTTTTCATCTTCCAGGATTTCCTTGGCCGGTGATTGATCGTGGCTCTGCAATGTAACAAAAGCCCATCGAAATAGTTCATCTTCCATTCAGCTTTGTTATTTAAACAAAATAGACTCAAATAACTTACCCTTTGTTTGATCAAATCATCTATGACAGGACTGACCAAAAATCTGGAGATTTTACGAGCCTAAAAGGTAAAAAAAATATTTCGAAAATTTTCACAAAATGATAAAACTTATTTATTTTAGTTATAATACTCGAACTGAAAAAAATCAACAAATTTTTTAAATTTTAGGCGCAGGATTGTGCATCTCCGCCCTTAAAATAGTTTTTCGCTCGTATCTCCTTGAAAACCAGTTCAATCAGAAAAACAGTTCAGTTCAAAATTAAAGTCCATCAAATTCTCTACAAAACTGGCCCCTGAAAAAGTGGCTCCACCACGCCCATTGATGTCTCATTCGTGATTGAAAAAGAATTTCGATACTACTCAATACTACATCAAAATTGAATCATCGAATAGGGTCAACATCGACATTTCTCCAGTACGAAATATTCCAGCACTCCAGTTCTAGTTGCACCATAGCATTATAAAACTTACCGGTGACCCGGTAACCGAAGCCTGAGCTGGTTTCTGTTCACGAACCGGTTCAACTTTAGACTCAGCCCTGGACTCAGCATTATCCTCCTTTACGACCCCTTGAAATAATTCGGATTCATTATCCGCAACGTTGGCAGCCCCCAAAATACCTCCATCCGCATTCGGATCACCTCCTTTGTCGATTCTCTCCTGAAAATTCAAAACATCGGGTGGTTCGTATCATTGGCACATTTTAGGAACCCCCTCCCCAACTACCGCTTACCTTGGGCATATGAACGGGGCTACAGGACAGGACGGGTATCTGATTAGGATTCTCTTTCAGCTGCCTCGTCAGGTCATTCAATAAGACCAACAACTGATCCAGGTGATTCACCGCGACCACCCTCTCGGCCAACTGCAACAAATATCATTGGAAATTCACCTTATACCACCTCCTCCGGTACAATTCTCCAAATACCCACCAATTTATCGGCCACCTCCGCGGCGCTCATTTCATTGTGATTAAATCCAAACGTGACCGTTTTCTGTCTAGTGATCTCCAGCTGACACTCGACTTGGCCGTCTTCCAGCACACTCAACACGCTCAACTTCGGTACCGACGGTTTACTTCGACGTTTCGTCAACGGTTGCTTACCTCCGCAAGTCGAAGATCCCGTTGAAAGTTTCGAATCGACGCTGTAAAGCAATGACGAGATAAAAATCGTTCGAAATTACAGCAAACCCTGCCAAACAAACCAACTCACCATTCCATAGCGTCTTCATTTTGACCAGTCGATTCGACCTGCGTATTTGAACAAACCGTCGTGAAAAAATATCCTTATAAATGTTACGATACGTTTTAAAATAGAAAATATTCGATTTTTTTTTTCGTTTTACGAATATACAACAATATTTGTTAAAACGATTACTAAACCCGACCAACACATACACAAATACAAAACAGCCATACCACAAATACTACGAATATTGCTTTCTAAAACACTACCAACCTACACCAAAAGCTTTAACATTTACATTGAACAGGTGGATTTAATGAATAAAACGATACAATCGATACAGGTCCCCGATGTATTCCCTGATGTGAATCGTTACGTCGACGCAGCACATTTCACGTGATAAGCCGCGTCGCCAAATTTTAAGTATTTTTAAACCCAACATGCGTGTATTTTTTCAAAAGCGATTGAATAAACCGATAGAATGAGGTGAAAAGAGAGAAAGAGAGCGATGAGAAAAAGAAGTAGATATCGTGTAAAAATAAAACAATTCGCTTAAGTGACTGGCGAGTTTTTGCAATGTGCGTTTATGATTCGAATCTACATACTGAATCGAGAATTGGCAACACCGCGACCTTAATTTCATTCAATTGTCGCATTTCCGTGTCTACTTTGCATCACTTTAGCACAGAATATCGAAATGTTCACGTTTATAAAGACAATCTCGTTCTTAAAATGCTGAATCGTTTGTTTTTCGATCAAACTAAGCAAGTCGTTCGCGAACGAATACCCTTGGAACATGCAAGACATTCTAATCAACTCAAAAATCAAGCAAAATTTATGAAATCACGCTAAAAATCGTTCATTTCATCAAAAAATTTTCAAATCGTTCGCGAACGATTCATTTTAACTTGAAAAAAATCGTTTACGAACGTTTACATAACATTATATTTATTTACATATGATCAAATCAAAACAGCAACGTTCAAATTATTTGAAAATCGTTCATCAACGAATCAAGGCTAATTTCGGTCTTTTCAATGATGATTTGTTCGAGAACGATAATTAGGACGAAATTTATTATTTTGATTTTTAATCAATTCAATCAATATGTGAAGACAAACACGCCGCTTGTAAAGATTCTCTTACATGAACAAAGTTATGAATCGTTCGCGAACGGGAGTACATTTTTCAACAGAATATGACCAGACTATAAAGGCTTAGACAATATAAGGTCACTTTTTCGGATTTAAATCGTTCGCAAACGATTTAAAATATGAAATTACTTTTTTATTTTTTGATTCGCCAAATGAACTGAACTATTCTATCGATGGTGGAATCGCTCGCGAATGATTTGAATACCCCTTCGCCAATCTAGCTGTTTATAAATAATTTTGAAGTCGTTTGCGAACGATTCATTTAAAAAAGAACATTTCACCTCTTCTTCGACTAATCGATTTACAAACATTGAGCTACAATAAAACAAAAACGCTTGTACTCCTGAATGATTCACTCGAAATCATGAGCAATTCGACTCTTTTTTCGAACGAATCGTTTGAAATTTCAGATTTTTAGACATGTGATAGTACGGGCAAATCAACTCTTCTCCGATTGGTCGATTTATAAAAATATTAAGCTACATTAAAACCAAAACGTTCAAGTCGTTCTCGAACGATTCACTTGAAACGATGAGCAATCCGACTCTTTTTTTGAACGAATTGTTTGAAAATTCAATTTTTAGAGTTTTTACAACGATATCTCGTCGATGCGGTATTTTTTCAAATAAATCATCCTCGTGACGATCTCCTTCGAGTGCATACACAAAAAACTCGTCCAGTCACCAATAAGCGTATAAATTCTGCAGCTTTTTTAAACCAAGCGAAGAAAAAGAAGCTCTCTTTGCGAAAAAAGAAAAACTACAATAATCGCGATGAGAAAGAAATACGCGGTAAACCAAGATACATCGCGAAAAAGGGAAAAAATATCGACTTCTCTGCACATACCCGTCATCACTTACTTCGCGAACGGTGAAATACAAATAAACGAAAAACGATACAAATTAAGATAGGGCTTGGGGGTGGGGGGTGGGACAGGGACGTGAACAAAGTGTGCCGGTATATATACAGTAGTGTGGTACGCACACTAAAAAAAGAAAATTACACGCTACAAGGTCGTAGAAAAAATAAAATTTCTGGTAGAGAAAGGGCATTTTAGCGAGGTAAACTTACTTGGGAAGTTTTAATGGTATTATCCGAGTACTTGGCGGTTAAATCGGCGGCGAATTCTTCGGGCGCGTTATCCGTGCCTAACGTGACCGTATCGAACGTACTTGACGATTCTGCCGACAACGATGATAACGTTGAGATAGTAGATATATTTGATATTTTACGTTTCGGATCGTCGAAACAGCTAGAATCGCCTGGCGACTGCCTTCGAATATCCGACAATTTGACTTCTTTATTGAAATCCGTACAATCCGGAGGATAAGGCGGTGTCTGGCAACTCTGATCTTTCGACCATTTACCCAACGCTCCGGTCAGGTTCAACGTTAGATTAGCATACGAGGACGAGCACGGTTTGGCGAACGTCGATTCGCCGGTCGCAGCGTCGTAATGCGCGTCCGATAATTTTCTAGCGTAATTATCCGAATACAGATTATTCGTATCCGAAACGTAATCCGAATCCGTCGACATAGTTGATTGATTCGACACGACGGATATCTTACGTTGCGTCGCATCCGCAGACGTGGACGCCGTACCGGGACATGCCGATGCGATGTAGACGGGTTTGTTAGCGACATTCTGACTACTCGTATGACTAGCGCTATCTAACTGAGATCGCATACAATTTATAACCGAGGTGGATGAAGGAGCAAGCGTATTTTGTTGCGAATGAAGCAAGCCAAGGCACGTATCACACTGAGGCAAAGAACAGCAAGCCGCCGAGCCGCTAACGCATACCGGCTGATGGGCACTTACGTCTGATTGCACCGGCGTATTATCCACCACACCCTGATGGCCCGCTAAATCCAGCAAACACGGGTCGTTGGCGATAACGCCCAAATCCACGTAAGCCGACTGCGTCGAGTCTGCGGTACCGGAGATGCCCGCAGTCTGAAAGAAATCAACCTTCGTAAACGCGCCATCCTCATCTACGCAGATCTCCTCACTTACCCCGAAATTCGTGACCATATTGCCCATCGAAGGCTGGTTTGCATTAGTCGACGAACGGCCATCGTTGCATGATAAATTTACCGCCTGAGTGCTCTGATCCATCTGCAATGAAAATCAACCCGTCTTGTATGTTCGAGGTTCAACAATATACAGCTCGAGGACCGCCTCTCAACTCGCCGAAGCCATAAAATGAACACAAGGGAGGGGAGGCAGGGGAGGCATACTTTTATTATCATTTTGAATTGTTTTTACCGCGGGAAACACTTCACTCGAAAAAATACCGATTTTTTGCTCAATTTTACTTGGTTTTTGAATTCTTTACATGTTTTTTACTCAAGATTGTCATTCGAAGCAATTAAAAAAAAATTTGTTGAACAAAAAATGTTGGAATTTGACTGAGGAACATTTTTTGTGTTTACTCAAATTTCATTGTAGAAGCATCGTGAAGGAGAGGAGGGCGCGGGGAAGATCCAGGAGAAAAAATTATGAAACGAAGCTTGTTGAAAATTGATTGAAGAACATTAAGTTCATAATTTTTTCATATATGACGGCGTCTAGTGAAAGGGACCAAAGGGGAAGAAATCAGAATTCACAGGAAAACAGTTTAAAGTTTTGGATTCGTTTTTTCATATTTTTTACGTTCTAAAAGCACTTTTGAGGTCTGAGACCATTTTCATTCGACAGCTGAGAAAATTTCAGACCAGAATCAAGAAACAAAAATTTTGACCAATTGACCCTAACATTTTTTTTGACCTTTCTCACTTCAAAAAAATGACTATTTGATAATGAAAAAAGAACTTTTGAGGCCTGAGACCACCTTCATTCGACAGCTGAGAAAATTTCAGACCAGAATCAAGAAAAAAAAATGTTGATCAATTGACCCTAAATATTTTTTTGACCTTTCTCACTTCAAAAAAATGACTATTTGATAATGAAAAAAGAACTTTTGAGGCCTGAGACCACCTTCATTCGACAGCTGAGAAAATTTCAGACCAGAATCAAGAAAAAAAATGTTGATCAATTGACCCTATAATTTTTTTTGACCTTTCTCACTTTAAAAAAATGACTATTTGATAATGAAAAAAGCACTTTTGAGATCTGAGACCACTTTCATTCGACAGCTGAGAAAATTTCAGACCAGAATCAAAAAAAAATTTTACCAATTGACCCTAAAATTTTTTTTACCCTTCTCACTTAAAAAAAAAGGACTATTTGATAATGAAAAGAGCGGTTTTGAGGTCTGAGACCACATTCATTCGACAGCTGAGGAAATTTCAGACCCGAATCAAAAAAAAGAAAATTTTCGACCAAATGACCCTTCGGTCCTTTTTACTGGGCCCCGTCACATATCTTCTCGAATTTTGCATTCATTTTCTCCATTTTAGCAAAATTTCATAAACACTCAAATAAGTGGAGGCATCTCAAGAAGAAGAAAAAAAACTCTAAAATGGAACTGATTAAGAAAACTTCTTGTATTTATTCACAAATCTAAAATTTCACTAGATTTCAATCAAATTCCATAAAAAAATTTTGGGGGAGTGGAGGAAACATAGAGACAATTTTCAAGAAAGAATTGTAAACCTAAAAAAGTTGAAAATTATTTGGAAGATATTTTCGGATCAAACAAGTTTTCTGTATTTCCTCAATTTTCGTCGTAATTTCATGTTGAAGTTATCATGATGGAATAAATTCTATGATGGCTTCGGGGGGGGGGGGCTTTGAAGAAAAACTTGCGAAACAAAAAACGTTAAAAATTACTTGTGGAACTTTTTCATTATCGAAGAATTTTTTTCATGCTTTCAAATTTCGTCATAATTCCATTTAATTATCACCATATTAAAGGAATCTCTGTAGCAAAAATTTTGTGGAAAAGGGAGAAGGGTCGGGGTCAATTTGAGAGGAAAACCATTGAAATAAAAAATGTTGGGAATTGATTGAAGAATATTTTTTGTATCCAAAACCTTTTTGTACCTCTTCAAATTTTGCCATAATTCCGTTTTATTTTTAGACCACACTGAAGGCAATCTCATAGTGAAATTTTTACGGAAGAGGGGGAAGGGACTGAGTCAACTTTAGAGAAAAACTTTTGAGACAACAAATGTTGAAAATCACTTGAGGAACATTTTTTGTTTTCAAAATTTGTCGCCATAGTTCTATTACACTCGTATCCTCAAAAAATTCCCCGAAAAGGTTTCCTGGGTGGAGCAAGGGGGGTTTAGGTGATTTTTGGAAAAAAACGTGAAACACTCTCAGACAGAAAATTCAACGAAGAGATTTCACAACGTTTAAATGTCGTTGACCTGTATCGTGATAGGAGTAAATTCATCAAAAATCCATCGAACGATTAAGGTAATTTATAAATTCACATCTCAACTTCACCAGCACAGTTTATAATCCAGATAACAAAAAATCGTCCTAATTATCAACTACGTAAGACTTGAGAACACAAAACCGCCCGAAAATTTGGAATTTTCACATCAATAACTCATCATCGCTTACCTGAGACGCACCACCCATCACATCCGTCGTTCTGGTCGGATTGATCATGCCGATATTCACGTTAACGACGTTTCCAACAGAACTACAAGGTATTTCCTGCGCAAAATCGCCAATAGTCAAGCTCCTCAAATGGTATAGGACCCTCTACCCGACTAAACTCCTTACCTGATTCATAGAAGTGTAGATACCACCGCACGGTGCAGTCTCCACGGTATCATTTTGCTGGTATCCAACACCAACGGAATCTGCTGGTTGTTGGCAAACGTCGCTTAGAGGCTGCTGGAACGATTGCTGATAGGACGTTTGAGAACCGTCGTTGAATTGTCTTGGCTGATTATCCACGTAGTTGGTGGTATTCTGTTGGACATATTGTTGCTGTTGCTGCGGTGGCTGTTGATACACCATATTCTGCGTCTCGAACTGATTACTTTGCTGGTTGGGTAATTGGACCTCTTGACTGTATTGTTGATTGGTATCTACGCTACCCATAGAAGTAGCTATTTGACCTTGAGACTGTACTTGGTATTGCTGCTGCGATTGTTGTTGGGGTTGTTGTTGCTGTTGTTGTTGCTGCTGCTGTTGCTGAACCGAGGCTTGCATCTGTTGTTGCTGTTGCTGGTACTGACCGCATAACTGCAAGTATTGCTGGTAGTATTGCGACAATTCGGGTTTATTGTCCATTTGCGACTGCATCATGGCGTTTTGCCGGGCCTGCATTTGCAGCTGGTTCTGCACGTCGCCCGACGACACCGGAACGTATTTCATCGACGACATATCCAACGAATTTTGCGAATGCGCCTTCCACATCATCTCGTTCGCCTTGATTTGCTGATTAATCTGCGCCGTTAGCTCGGGCTGTTGGTACAACTGCGCTAGAAACTCTTCCGGCGGCTTCCGATTCATATCGGTACCTTGGGAGGCGGCCTGAAGGTGTAAATTCATCATGGCTAGTTGCTTCTGCAACTGCGAATACGCCTCTTGTTCGGCATTCTGGCAATTCTGATTATCCTCCGGTTTGTTCATCTGGTTCGGCAGCATGTATAGATTTTGCTGCGGTACCTGGCAGTACTGCGGAACTGCCGGCATGGTTCCGGATTGCAATTGGTTATTTTGGTATTGCATGTTGACGAAGGCTTGAAACGAGGCCGCTAATTCGGGCGGCATTTGTTGGAGCAATTGTCCCATACCTTCGATCGAGGCGGCGGGCAAATTCTTCATGATATTCTGGCCTTGATTTTGTTGGCCTTGATTCTGCATTACTTCCTGCGAATACGATTGACCGTTCTGCGAATACATGTCGTCTTTGGGTTGATGCGAGGCAACGGAAAATGTTGCGATCTGCGACGGCGGCAGATCCAAGCTTTGCGAATGCATTTTGTAATACTGCAAATTTACCGGCTCTTTTGCGGGCGCCATTGACTGAGTATCCAGCTGTTGCTGAGGCAAATGCCCTTGAACTAGCTGACTCGCCTGATTCATCATTCCGGGCGCCTGCTGCCGAACGAATTGCTGCTGAAACGGGTTCATCGGTTGAAACTGAGACATCATTGGCGCGGCGTTTTGAGCCGACGACGCCATATAAGGTAAACTCTGCGATTGCAATTTGCTCAGGTATTGCTGTTGCAACGCGTACAACTGCTGCAACCTGGAGAAATCATTAGCCGGCGTTACGTTCATCGATTGCTGGAAAGCCTCGGCGAATTCGCGCAGATTCGGCATCGCTCCTTGGAAATTACCGTATTGCGGATGCGAAACCGACGCCACGAATTGCCCTTCTTTGGGCTGCGTTTCCGCGTACGTCTGCTGCAAATTGTCCGGCGCGAATTGCATCGGATAGCCGAGCTGCATATCCGACGTGTTCTTAAAAGCGCCGCCGTCCAGCGGGAGCTGAACGAGCGGGTAGAATTGCATCGACGTCGGTGGCATTTCGCCTCCGGGTCCGGCGAATTGCTGATTCGGCAAATACTCCATTTGCTGTTGCGGCACCGCGTTCGCCTGCTGCGGCACGAACGTCGCTGCTGGTTGGTAATTCGCGTCGTTTTGTTGCTGCTGCGGCTGCTGTGGCTGAGACTGATACGAATTCTGACTAGATTCCACTTGCTGCAGTTGATGCTGCTGCGAACGATCGGCGTATTGTTGTTGCTGCTGCTGGAACTGCGTCGTTTGGTACGATTGTCCGTAATCCACTTGACCCTGGGTGACATTCTGACCTTGGTTGTCTTGCTGCGACGAATACGAATGGCCTCCGCTCGACCTCGATTGCAACTGGAAGTCGTCATTGGGATGCAGAACCTGCTGCTGCATCGCTTCCGTTCCCTGGCCACTCGCCATCATCGAGTTATCCGGCGCGTATTGCACATTGGCGACGTTTTGGCTCGGCTGGCACGCGTACTGCGCCTCGGGCACGGCAACGCCGGCGTCTCCGTTGGGCGGATAATACTGCGCGTCCGTGGCCGCGTATTGACTAGGAGGTTGCACGTTGAAAGACTGTTGGTATTGCATTTGCTGCTGCAGCGGCTGCGCCGTTGACATATCAGCGCCGACGTTCTGCGCAGCGGCTACGTTCTGCTGCATTTGCTGCGCGACCGCGGCCACGGCCTGTTGGTGTTGCTGCTGCTGTTGCATTTGCTGCATTTGATGAGCGGCCGCCTGCTGTTGCTGCAGGTAGTCTAGTTGCGCCGCCAACGCCATCTGTTCCGAGATATCGGCGTTGTACGCTAGCTGAGCGTCTGCCGAGTAATTGGCCGCGGGCTGTTGTTGGTTCGGCAATTGCTGCATGTCTTGGGGGGCCAATTGAGGTACGCAGTTTGCCTGATAAGCGAAGGTTTGCTGTTGCATTTGCAACATGGCGGCGGTCATTTGTGATTGGGCGAGTTCCTGCAGTACTTCGCCGTTGTAGCCGTAATTCGATGGTAATACGTTTTGCTGGTCTAGTGATAAATTCGCCATTGTTTCCAAATCTGAATATAAACCAAGATGAATTGGTGTTTAAATTCGTTGCAAAAGCTATGAGCGCATGAGGGTAGCTTCAATGAAGAATATTTGAGGTGGGGGAGGTATTTATTTATTTATTTTTGAAATGTTTGCTCATTAGGAATTCACAAATATAAAACTCATTACTTTTTACGTGCATTTTCAATAATTTTTATCAAAGAGTTTATTCACAATTACACGTTAATTTAGCTGAAATTCAGCCCCTGGATGTTCCTAAATTATCAAATTTTCAAAATATCACAAAATTCACTCACTCGAAATCTCATCTGCGGCATGGACCGGAGGCGGAACATGCGTCATCGCCATCATCTTAGTCAACTGCATCGCTCTGCAATCGCGAACATACCCGTTGATCCTCGAATTCATCATTTGGACCACGAAACGAACATCGTCTTCGAAAATATGGCCAGAGTTCGCCTACGAGAGATGGAAATACCGTCAAAAATCTCAGACACGCTGGAAATTCGAAATCCGAAAACTTACCATATCGGCGGCGATTTCCTTGGCGTTATCTACATTTAAATCGTATTCAAACTGCACGGCTTCGTTTTCTTTGTATTTCTTCGTCCTTTTATTAGGGTCGACGACGCGTAAACGGAATAAAATTTTGGTCGAATTTGAAGACACGCTTTCTTCTCGATCGACCATTTCTAATTTAAGGCCTAAATCTTCGGCGAAAAATTCGTGATCGAGGAGTTCTTTTATTGTAGGTCTTTAAAAAATACAAAACAATCGAAGGTCATTACTCGATAGCGCAGTCGCAAATTGTAAGTAAACTGCAATTCGTGAAAGAAGCATGAATTTCAGTGAGATCAATATTGATACGAAAATAAAATGCAGTTTTTTTGTAGGATTATTTACATCGGTCCGTTGGGGGGTTCGAGGGGTCGAAGGGCAAGAGGGATCGAATGAAAAAATTAATTCCAGCAGTAACATGCACGCTTTGCATGTTTTCCACCAGCGAAATTTCAACTTTGTAAGGATTTCTTTTGGCTCCACACTGCAGGGGTTGGCGCCCCCTGGGCGGGGCAAACTCCAGAAAACCAATTCAATGATGAAAAAGTGTAGTACTAATGAGTGCCTATTGATGGACATCAAAATATAGAGATTTCATCGATGTAAAAATTTTCCAGCTAATTTCAAAAATTCATAGACCCACAGGGGGAGACAAGAGGGGTGTAAAAATGCCTCCTGGCCTCAAAAATTTTAATTTTCGTATCAATATTCGTCATACCGAAATTCACGCTTCTCTTACAAATTGCAATTTTCTTTCAAAAAATTGCATTTCGCGACTACGACGATAAATTAATCAAATATTTATCTTTGATTTCCTACCTATTCTCTTTTTTCAATTGTATACATAAATCTATGACGTCACGAACTTCGGAATTGTCCACTTTGTGATAATTCATCGGTTTGATGCCCTGTGAAAATCATCACGATGACTGATGGCGATTTCGGTGACATTTAAATTATCGAATACTCACGTTGACTACTTTTTTATAAATCTGAGCCGGACCTTTGCATTCGGTATACGGATACTCTGAGGTGATCATCTCCAGCATGCACATACCAAACGCATACACGTCAACTTTTTCGTCATATTGTTCGTCGTACATCTCAGGTGCCATGAATTCGGGCGTTCCTACATGAACGGAATAACCAATAAATAGGTATTTTTACAATTCATTTACTCTTCGAGTATTTCTTCATTACCTATTACGGACTTGGCGAAAGATCTATTTTTCAACGTCGCCAACCCCAAATCGCCTATTTTTACGCATCCCGATGTACCAGTGATGAAAATATTATCGCATTTCAAATCTCTATGGATAATCGGCGGATTACGGGAATGTAAGAAACTTAAACCTTTTAGAATCTGCCGACACCAAGACTTGAGAATTTTCGTGTTCATTTTCTTGAATCGTCTCAAATACCTGAAAGCAAGCCACCGTTAGATCACACCAATGACGCTAATTCGGCATACGTACGATTTCAACGTTCCCGAAGTCATGAGCTCGGTGACTAAAACTATATACTTTCGTTTCGTATTGGTAACTTCCCAGTAATCGTAGAATCTCACGATATTCGAATGTTGCAGCCGTTTCAACATCTCGGCCTCTTCTCGAAATCGTTGTCGTTCAGCCTTATTTAATTTATTCTCCTGAAAATACCAATCAAACGATAGAATCCAGGGTCCGGGTTACCTCAAGTTATTCCTCGACGCGATGGGAACTACTCGAATGGCAAATTGATTGCAAAAAGGAATTTTTTTAGGGAGGGGGCAATTTTTGAAAAAAATCTGTCCAACAAAATATACTTATTGAGAATTAATCGTAAAACATTTTTTTTCCAAATACGTTTTCCATATATCTTCAAATTTCGCCATAATTCCATTTTATAATTACCATATTAAAGGAAATTCCACATTGAAAGTTTTAAAGAAGAGGAAGAAGGGCCGGAGTGAACTTCAGAGAAAAACCTTTGAAACAAAAAAACGTTGGAAATTAATTGAATAACATTTTTTATATTTTCACGAAGAAAATCCCCTCCAAAAATCTTCACTTTTCACGAAGAAAAACTGCTAATTATCACTTCTACGAAATCATTCGAAACCAAGGTCGCGTAATAATCTCGTCCAATCAAAACGTTGAAAAATGAGTAAATAAAATTTGCACGGGTCATTATTCGTAAGGTTTACGAGTAAAATACCGAACATGAATGGACGTCGGCTCAACACGTCAGAGTCAAAATATGGCAACTTGGTCTGCAAATGCTTGTTAAATTGTCCCATCCCCTGGTAAAGCTAAATCAATTCATCTCTTTACCCTTTTACCCTGAAAAAGGGGAAAACATTCGTAAACACCAAAAGTACGTGTAACATCCCTTACCCAATTTTTTCAAGCAAATTGTACCAGAAATAGCGAAAATAATGAATTAGCCAGGGGTCAATTTACTTAAAAAATTATTCAAAAATTTGTCTATTTATCGCTTCCTTTATTATTGGAATTTTTTCAGAATTTTTGTACATTTTTACCCCAACGAAGGCACCAAAAAAAATTTCAAATTGATTTTTGGGGTAAAAGTGGACAAAACAATCTTTAAAAAATTGTATCTCCTTTACGCCACGTACTCTCGTTTATCCCATTTGGCACAAAAGTATCGTAATTGGTTAAATTGGTCGCTTTAACGGTCGAAAAAACTAATAAATATGCAAATTTTTCGGCCATTTCCGAAGGAAGTTGATATTTTTCATATATTTAGAGGTCCTAATAACACGCGTAACAAACATGCGTTGAATTTGTTAAAAGTAACTCAATTGGGGGTGACTTTGAACGGCCGGGGTGATTTCGAGCATCGAATTTCACGCGAGTTAAATAGCCACCAAGGCATGTTGAATAACTTACAGCGCGTAAAATCATCGTTCAAAGTGACCCCGTACATTCAAAGTGGCCCCAAATGACCAGCGATATAATTTTTTCCGATTTGATATGGCAACAATTATCGCAATTGTTTCATCGAGTCATTTTGCATAAATTATGGGGAATTTCATAGCTTCTCATTGATTTTTTTGTATCATAAAAGTAGCAACACTGATTCCGCCATCACACGAAAATTCCCCTTCGTAAGCACGGAGAACTAAATGAAAAAATCATTGAATTATCGAGTACGATTCAACCGGAACTACTCATATTGAAGATTTTAAAATTTCCGCCATCTTGGAAAATTTTAAAACAACCTCGAGGCTCAATTTCACGCCGATTAGATATAAAATGACCCACGGTTTCTTAGTGCAGGCGAACCAAGCGCCCCAAAAAGCCTTTGGGTTTTGGTAATTCATCAAGTACATACCTGCAATTCGCACCACGCGACCGACACTCCGGTTTCCGTGTCCAATCCGCGATACACGGTCTTGAAACTCCCGCGTCCGATTTCTTCGTCGAATTTCAAATACCTGGGAAAATTATTCTTTATCAGCATGATTGTAACGTTGCGAAAAATACGTGTAACTTGGTGACTTCTTCGCGAAAACACCAAAATGTGTTTACTTTGGGAAAAATTTCCGACGTATGGTTTAGGTACTTCGACGTATCAGGATTGAGAAGACGAGGGGTAGGATAATTTCCTCGACATGTAGCATGTCGTTAGTAAATAAAATTAAATTGCCATCTGGGTCGAAAATATGGCAACGAGTTTGCGACGTAGAAATGAAAAAAAAAAAACACGTACAAATAATTCGCGATCTCCTTAGTCATCGTAATTTTTGAACGATGCGTGCAAAAGGGTGAAAAAATTTCAACACTGCGATATTTTTCGTTATCGTCAGCAAACTCGTTAGTTAAAAAACGCGAATAAAGATTACATTACCTTCCATCGGGAGACACTCCGATGGCTTTTTCTTTATCTTCGTCGTCATCTTCGACGACTCGGGTTTGCAATGCGGGCATCTTAACGTCGGCGGCCGCTTCGGTAACCACGTTCTCGGGTGTAGTGGTAATCACAGCCGGAATGGTAACTGCTGCGGCGGACTCAGCTTCGCCTGCGAGGCCCGAAGTATCTTCGGCGACCGGTTGATACGCGTCGGTATTCGAGTCGCGTTTATCGGACATCTGGCCTTCGATGTGGCCAACGGACGATGCGCGATCAGTACGACAGTTACAATCGGTTTTAGACGAATTCACGTGAACGGGCGATTTTCGCGACGACACGCGTCGAAAAGTTTCTCGAACCGGGCTACCGCGCAAAGGTGAATTTTGCTTCGAACCGACCGCGCTCCGGAAGCACGTTTGGCGACGTAGTTCCGTATCGAATCGTTGTAAACTAGGATGTCGCGTGCATTGAAGATGATGCTTGCTCTTCTCATGATGATAACCGGCGGCCGCCGGGCTCTCCGATGTCGAGTTCGAACGTAGCGACGTCCGAGAGACGCGTTTCACTGGTACGCCGCCGCTAGTCGTGCTATTCTGTAACAACAACCAAAACCGTAGTGAGTCCAACCGGTTCGTGCATGTTTGCAAGTGTACCTATCGATGCTTCAGAGTCCGCCCCCTTCTCCCACGTGAGATGATTTTTCTAATAAAGCGCTGACGCATTCGGACGCCGAGTCCGATCGTCATTCAACGTTCGTTTGAGTTAATTGTAAAACTTGGATGCGTCTTTCCGGTCGCTAACTTGTGTTTGGAAACGTATTTCGTCATTGGGTTCGTAACGAGAATGATCAAAATGAATAAATTTCCAGTCGTCAAGTATCGAAAATTGCAACGTGTATTTTTTCTGGTAAAGTCGAAGTTTGGCAACGTTGCTTGATACGATAAAACTCTAAAAAACAATTTATACAAAAAAAATTACGCTTATAAGTTCATTAAACCGTTGAAAATTCACCTAAAAATTCTCATTCGTCAAATCATACATTTGGCAACGTGATTTGAAAGTAAGACAGATACTTTTTTACGCATGAAACGAAAACTTGGCAACGTTGCTTTTAAGAAATACGCCATGATTTACATACCGCTTTAGGCAATATGATGATATTCCTCATTTGAGGGCTTATTTTCATGATAATTAAATTTTTCACAATACAGTATAGATTCCATTACAGTTGTTTGAATCGTTCGCGAACGAACGAAACATACTTTGAATCAATCATTAATATAATAAGATCCATATTTTACGAGCATACTGCACCATTATTCGAGGATGTAATTTCGTATTATAAAATCGTTGATAAATTCGTATACGGTAATCGTTCGCGAACGATTCACGACGTAAATTCACCTTGAATTTAAATTCCATCTGAAAAAATAAACTTAAACAAGCTATAAATAAACTCCATCTTTGGTTACCAAATAAAAATACAATTTTTGACGCATCTCGAATCTCAATTCAATTACAAGAACGTACGTGATCGGTTACCGAATCGTTATGAAGTCAGCCTGATACAGATATCGTACGATTCGTTTAATTATACCGCATTTAGCAATCTTTTATTCTTTAATTTCACCATCGCTGTATTAAATTTAATTTTATCCAACTCGCGAAAAAATTCCGACTATAGCAACAGAAAATTCTACTCGACTGATGTTTTGAAAAATTAAAACGTCATTAATCAAAAGCGTCGACGTCAAGATGAACAAGCCGCAAAGGAAATATCAAACGAAAGCGATTCGTAAACTTGACATAATATTAACAAATCATTGATATTCGCTTTCATTCATTTCCCATCGGCGATTCGACTTCAGCCGTCGGTGTTTTGAAAATCCACGAAGAAAACAGTAAAAAAAAATTGTTAATCGTAGAATCATACGGATGAATTGAGATGATAATAAAATAATATTAAATTCAATTATTAACTCGAACAATTGATCGATATTAAATCATTATACGAGCAGATAAATCACACAAGGTTAACATCGACATCTTACGATTGCGATATTACACAAAGCGTAATTACGATTTAAATAAAATCTACTTTTACGTCTCAATTTACCTTTCTATCGTCCGCATAAGAACGTCCAAAAACCGAATTCCCAATCCCCGTTTTGGTATCGAGATTATTATAACAAAAAGATGAAAAACTATCACTTAATTCTTTACTCGCCGGTGTACGTTTTCTTTTATCTGAATATCTGTAATAAAACCATAAAAAAATATAAATAAACATCAAACAAGGTGAAAAAACCAACGCTAACTCACTCTTCGGTACTTCTAGAAAATGATGTGTTCTTATTGACGGTATTATTGCACGGATTTTGATTGCCATATTGTAACGATCTTAACCTAATATCAGTCTTATGTACGTAATTCCCGTTCTCCAAGTCAGCAATTTTACTCGAACTTAAAGGTTTATTGGTTTTGGTACTTGAATCTTCCGAATGATCCGGACTTGGTTTACTTAAACCTTTGGCCAATGAATTTACATTCTTTTTTTGTGCTGGTTTGTATTTATTGCTCATTTCATGAGATGAGCACGTATTTCACTTCTAATATCATAACTTTTCAATTTCGCTCACTAATAAAATGAATCTGTAAAATAAAATCATTATTATGAAATACTCGTTCATACTATGAAAATGATATGAAATAGGTGATAACAAAGTTTACAGAAACACAATATCACTCGAGTAAATAGAAACGTGTCGATTTGGAGACAAAAATGTGTACAAAAGATTACCCTAATATGCGAATAATTCGCACGAAGATGCAGAAAACGCAACTACATACGACAATCAATAATTCTCGGAAAATATTACCGCATTGGACGACGCGTAAAATTGATTCAAATCAACGTAAAATGTATTAATTTGTCAAATGGAAACAAACACATATACGAGATAGCGGATTAACACGACAAATATCATTTTAATTACAACGCATTATGCGTTCAATTAGTTACGAATGTTGCGAATGAATGGCAAAGTGACCAGTTTATTGAGAGAAACTTACCGTCAAGAAGTGTTCAAAGAATTCGTGATAATTTCGATTAACTGCGTGGGAAATTGTTAACAATAATCGACAAAGTAAAGCGAAACATTAAACGACTAAAGTGTAGAGGAATAAGTTAAATTAACATTTCAAGGAATAATTTAAATATCAAAATATGACTCAATATCTCAGCATATAACCCAAACACAAAAACTTTACGATAAGGTTGCAAATCAGAATGAACGCAAAATCATGATTCATTCGAATAAAAAAAAGGGCGTTTTATTGGTAGTTTCTTTCAAATCACCTTTTGTAGAAGCGCTAGTTGACACGTTTATAGTTTAGATGAATTATCGTAATAACGTGAAATAACCGTAATTTTATCATCATCGTCATGTAAACTAAAGTTGATTAAGTTGCGTAAGGTAGTTTATCAAGGCAAAAACGTTGGACATTTTGATGAATAATTACGGTCAAATTTGAATAATGAGTTTATTGAGATCTCTAGGAGACTTATTTCATATCTAACAATTTCGGTTAATTTTTAATTCAATTATTATTCATTAGAAAATTTGTAATGCGATAGGTAGGTAATAGGTATCACACCTATATCAGAAAGATAATGGAATATCATTCAATTAAAGAATAGTTGAATATTTTTTTCTATCGGATAAACCAAGTCCAAAACTACTCTTTGAAGGGTATGGGATTTCATTTCCTTATTAATGGATCGAAAAAAATGAACATCACTGCAAAGATTTAATAAATACAATGTAGGAAGGTCCATACTCACTACAAAATGTGATGAAGAGTAGACGAATTTCAAAAATGATACAACACATTTTTTCTGTATATTTATGATTAATTAATTAATAAATATATATAAATCAGAGAAAAAATTTTCGCCAATAATAAAGTTCTTAATCATTCCCCTAAAAATAATTTTTCGAACCCTTTCCAGTGAGCCAACCTCTCGTACAAATCACTGCGTAATGAGTATACTAATCGATTGAAACCAATAGTAACATCGAATACGTAAATAATACGTCAATTCGCTAGTTTATTTACATATTTACATCAATACCTCATTAGTTTGGTCTTTAGTTAGCAAATAATAGGTAAAAAAATCAAAATAAAAACAACTGTACCAAACGATTTATCTACTGTCCGATGGAATCTCAAGGACAATATAAATGCGTTTATCAGCATATTTCATACACGAGAATTGGGTTTTTCTTTGACCTTGACTTTTTATCTCAATACTCGAAAGACCAATAATTAATAATTCAAATGGATCTCAAAGTGATCTCGTTTATTACATTGTTATCAAGTTATCATACAGCAATGACTCTTTCTTTGGGGAAAACAAACACTATATTTTTTTAATTTTCAACGCTGAATAAGGTAGAATATAGTAGAAGAAAACAATTTAATCACACCTCACCTAATATTAATCGACGTAACCCAATAAACGGTATAAAATCCGCAATTAGATTCGTTTACGAACCAATTACGAATTTATAAAAAAAACACGGAAATAATATAATCAAAACATACCACTACACACACACCAAACCACTTGTTTACGTCAACCAACGCTATCTGCAGTTTGAACGTGAAGTAATTCTCCGTGAAATTCTTGATTCATTTCAATTTTCATTGAATCGCGGACACGATTGAAAAATTTCAACAAAAACATAACAATGGCGTTAATCTTAAGTATTGGTTGTGTTTTGTTTTGAAATAATACTCGTTAATTCACGCGTTCATTAAAGGTGGTGAAGTAGTTAATGATTTATTATTAAAATATGGTGTTGTGAACCAGAAACTCTATATCGCTGAGTGTTTTATGTGGAATATTTGTGAATAAAACTTTGATAACATGAGGTAAGTGCCCATCCCACATTAATTTATTAAATTACTTTTTACTTTATTAAATCGCTCATTGGAAATAATAACGTTTCAATTGAAAATCATCTCCGTTATTTAATTTACCAAATGTACATCCTTAAGTGACGCACACTGTTTAATTACGTAACTCGTACGCAGTAACAATATTGAGTAGAAACTGAAATGATACTTTCGATTTCAACATAAACGAATCATCTTATTGATGAGTAATTCAGAAGGTGCAAAATGAGTTGGAAATTTCGTTGAATTAACATATTTGGTAATCGTGTTACCAAGGAGATAACGCTAATTGGTAGAAATTTTCTATCTAGGTGTTTGAAATACTGTAAGTTTTCCGATGCTTCATGATTAAATTATTTCTTTCATTGACACGTACTTTTGTTATTAGCGAAACAAGCATCGCAACGGCACGTGCTTCTGTTATGATCTACGACGATGTTAGTAAAAAATGGGTACACAGTGGATCATCGGCGGGTGTCAGCAAAGTGTGTGTTTTACAACATACGCTTAATAATTCATTCCGAGTGGTTGGACGTAAATTGCAAGATAATGAGGTATAATTTAATCATCATATGTCGTATGTTTCAAATGAATAATTTTTTTTTATCGATTCACAGGTAGTCATAAATTGTATAATATTAAGAAGTTTGAAATATAACCAAGCCACTGCGACATTCCATCAATGGAGAGATAGCAAACAGATTTTTGGACTTAATTTTAGTAGTAAAGATGACGCAGATTCGTTTGCTAAAGCTATGAAATACGCTGTCGAGGTATTTACCAATCAAATCCGTATTTTTGGTGATTTCAATAGACAAATACCTAATTTACGACGTATTACAGACCCTTAGCAGCATTAAGCAAATGTGCCCGCCTCCATCTATTCCAATACCTACGAACACTTCGACACCTAATATGGCTATGAACGGACAACAACAAATGATGATGCCCCAAACGAATGGACAATACGATGAAGATATGGGGTATCGGTATGTTTTATTATTAGGCCCCCCTTCACCCCACTGCATGTATATTTCGGCTTACGATGATCTGATAATCAAAAATAATACCATTTATCCCGATCTCGTGATCGCGTTTATCATTTGGTATTAATCGAGGATGTATTTTTGTAGAACTATGACCAGAGAAGACATGGTGGTTTTACAAGAACGAAGAATGTCGCAACAATCACAAAGTATGTATGATTTTTACGAATATGTTCGTTGAGCAACCCTTAACGAGATCGTTTTCAGTTCTAAACAGTCCCGGAAGCGTGTCGACGATAAGCAGCGTCAGCGTATCGCCTCAGGGACCACCGGGACATCACAGAACGTCATCGGCTCCTCCGGCACCTCAACCGCCGCCGTTGTTATTCTCGACGCCGCCGGTACAACCAGTCGCACCTCCGCCGCCAGCCGCACCGGTGGCGGCTCCTGCTGCGCCTGCACCTCCTTGTCCTCCTCCTTTACCTTGCAATCTCAATAAAGCAAACGATTCCAATGATCAAGGATCTCTTGTGGCTCAACTGCAATCCGCTAGGTTGCGTAGTAGATCAAATAACAAAGTAAGTTAGCAATGCGAAATGGTGTAGAATCGGTACTCATTTTGTGGGGTTTTCAGCAATCAGCCGAAAATAGCGGTTCTTCTACGAGTAGTAGCGGTAGTAATTACGGTACTTTGGGCCGAGGAGGTGGTGGCGGTGGCGGCATGGCTTCTATGATGGATGAAATGCAGAAAACATTGGCCAGAAGACGAGCCGCCGTCGAACGAAAGGAGCCGGAAAGTGTTCAGGTTGGTTTCACAGTATGAAAAATCGTCCGCAAGTAGTGCGCAGTTTAATCAACGTGATTACAACGATTTATAGGAAGAAAATACTACTCAAGATAAGAAATTATGGAATAACAAAAACGCCAACGGTTGTGAAAGTCCGAAACCAGCCAGAAAACAGTTTGTTTCGTCCGAAGAATTATCCACCAAAGTCAACGGCGAAATGGTCACGCTACCTGTCGATTTAGAAAATCTTAAACAAGAAATACTACGCGAAATTAAAAAAGAAATTTCTCGTATGAAACAAGACATCATCGACGGTAAGTACTTCGGTGGTTTTGTCAAAAAAAAACCCTTACTTGTTTGCCCCCCTCAAGGACATTTCCCAATTTGGTAAAAGTATGTAATTTTTCGAGTATTTTAAATAAGACCTACGATTTCGTCGTATTTTCTAATTACGAAATTGCCGACCGACTCGTTCATTGTGTAACGCTAACAAAATATTTACGCAGGTGCTCGGTATTTGCATTGAAATTCGCCACCGAAGAGGAATTCGTTTTTAAACGAATTGGCCAACAATGAGTCACCTTTAATGTAATTACGCGTATTTTCGCAATATGACGCGAATTCTTTTCCGAACAACCAATGACTTAATTGTTGGAATATTTCTGAGTTGTCGCATATTTTCCTCGTTTGCGTGTAACGTGTACTTTTACCGTCAACTTGGTCGAAACGTCACGCATTTCCTTTCGCAGTGATGGAATTTTCTCGATAATTTATAATTCATCATCGACGTGACGAACATCATGAAAAGTATTCGCGACGGAAGCATTTGTTTGATATCGTTTATCGAAAGTATTTCCGTTTTGTTCGTCTTGTCGATGAAATGATTCGATAAATCGTAGCGAGTGAACCCTCGTGAGTTGTTTTCATCGTTTGAGTCGCGCAAAATACCCATATCGCCCTATTTTTTCCTGCTATTATTATGTAACGGCCTCGTGGAGAATTTCAAAACTCGGTCAATTTAGCGAAATTACTGCGCCGGTTGTATTTTCGTACAAGGTGTTCCGTAAATTAGCCGATTAATTTGGTAGCACTGATTTTTATTCGAAATCTAGGTCGCGTATTTGATTATCACGATTTATAAAGCGATATTTTTATGAAAATGAGTAACTTTTTCGTCGGAGAACGAATCGTTCGTGAACGATTCGAATATTTCAAGTAGAAGGAATTATTGTATCACGATTATTTACAGGAGCGTTATTTTCGATAAATAAGGCGAAAACATGGCTGCAAAGCGATAGGGAATTATTTTAGTGTACAAATCGTTCGCAAACGATTTCGAAATTTTTTACGTTTTTCGCGATTTTTTTTAATTATACGTATGAGGTGATTTTACTGAGAAAATGAAGATATCAAGTGATGAATTTTGAATCATTTTGGTGAACGAATCTTTCGCGAACGATTTCGAATTTTTTTGCACTTGTAAAATTTTTTTATATTTTTCATACTACCATGATTGTCATACAAAAACGAGTATTTGTATGGTGCAAACGACGAATCATTGCTTTAATGAAGGGAATCGTTCGCGAACGAATCATACCTTGTTGAATTGCTCTTTTATCCTTATCTTAACATAGTTCTTTTCGTAGCTTAGGTGTTAAAAATAATTCCTTCGTTCGTTTTCCTTTTATCACTGAACCATCAATTCGTTCGCGAACGATTCATTTCCAATATGATCGTTTGTGAACGAATTTTAATACACTTGTATTTTCAAACCTAAACGAAAATCCTTCCAATAAATCATCACGTCCGTTTACACGACTACGGAGCACTGTTGCCAGTACTCGAAAACGCGAAAATTCGCTTAATTGAAAAATCGCGTCGTAATCATTCGAACACCCTGTACATGTTTAAGCGAATTAAGCTATACGTTGAAGAGATAACGCTACGGTTCGTGTTATCTGCTTAATTACCTTGATCGCGAGCCGCGTCTTATCATGGAAATTACGTGTTAACAAGAGAAAGATTAATCGCTCGTCTCGGAGAATGCGGGTTATTTCGTTCGTTTAAGCGTCGACACGTGTTCTCGGTTGTGTCTGGATGTTGATAAGTGAAAAAATACGCGTGTTGTAATAATTATTACGCGTATTACGTGATCGAATGAGCGCTTATTTATCTCGTTATGCGATTAATGGCGTGGGTTGTTGTGCGGAGGGGGGGGAGGCGTTTGGTTTTATCGAATTTACGTTTACGCGATGCGACGAAGATGCGAATGTACAGGATTGTGCTCGTATACTGAATAAATCAGTGGTCTTCATCCCCCTTCCGTCCACGTGTTTCCCCCTCGAATTGTATTCCGAAGACGTGGTGAGGGAGATTGTAACGAAATTTATATGGAAAATGATTTTTCTAAGCACATTTGTACATTGTTGATTATTTTAATTTAATTTTAACGAAATTTTAATTTGCGCAGCGATCAAAGCCGACCTGAGTCGAAGATGAAGACAGAAATGAATTGTAGACACGGTCAACGATGTACAGAATTAATACATCGACTCTTCCTAAATTATATATAATCATTATTATAATTACCGGCGGTATTTATTGGTAATTACCGCGCGTAAATACGGTCACACGTTACGGCCGTTATTAACGGCTCCCATACTTTTCGTCGCTGTTGTCTTATGCTGTCTGATTAAAACCTTTGTTTCCTCCCATCAACGTCATTAACGAATTTATACGAATAATTTTTTCCATTTTTTATGTATTTTTATTTTACTACGTTATTTATTTATCATTTATACGACTAGATTTTTTTTTTCGTATTCGAGACGACATAAGACTGGCTCTCTGTACAGCGCATGCGCGATTTTTCTCCACTTGCGCGCGCATGTATTATATTTAAATATTTTATGTTTAATGTACGTAATATTTATATCGTATTATTTTTCTTTTTTACCAATATGAAACGCCATATTATTTTTTACGTACGATATGATTCGGCCAAGTACGCGAGATGTTTTGTTTGCATTTTTTCCCTTCTTTCATCAGTAGCTCCGCTGGTTGACTTTAATAATTTCCTTTTATCCTTCGTACTGTTTGAATCATCTGATGTATGGTTTGTTGGTATACGTCGCTGTTATGATTTTCTTCTGGAAAAAGGCTGTTTTGACGAACAATATTGTTGAGAATGTATTTTTTTGTTATTTCTGTAATATGGTGTATAATTTTGATTTTTTTTTTTTGTATTTTTATAAAATATTTATGTGTTGAATCGATACGTCGTCGATTCGATGTTTGTAAACGTGACGCGGATCGCTTGTGTATTTCTATAGCTTTTTCTTCGATTATCCTTGAGCAATATTGTATTTTCGCTGTTTAGGTTGTTAAAAGGTTTTTTAGAGGTGAAAAAATTCGCCGAGCGGAGGTTCATAGGATTACGCGTGTGATAGCCCGTTACTCCGACAAGTAGGCTAATGAAAAGCAATTCGAGTTTAATTGAGGTAATAGAATAATGGTAAATATCCGGTGGATGTGTATTTTCAAGTACGTTGTAGGAATTTTTCTATCGTTGTTGATGTGACGCGTTGAATTTAAGAAATTGAGGCGAAACTGGGGTCCAGTCTATAGTGGAGTTTTGACGAGTATTTTGTGGGAGATTTTTTTAGATGGTATCTCTAATCCGAGTTGTTGCTTGAAATGAACAATTTTTTGATGCATTATCTAAAATATAATATTTTTTCCAGGAATAGAAAAAAAATATTTAGTGCTTGAACAACAAATTCACATGAAATAGCAAAAATGCTCAAAAGAAGTTCTAGAGTAGAAAAAATATAATGAAATTCGATTTTTCAAAAAAAAAAAACGTCATAAATCGACAAAAACTCAATATGGTTTAAAAGTCAGAAAAATGTTCAAAAAACGGTATTTTTGAACCAAAAAATTGAAAAGAATCAATTTTACCGTAATTTTTATGTATTGATTAAATTTGTAAAAAAAAAAGTACAAAAAAATCATATTTAAAAAAAACTAATCATTTGTTAGAAAATTGAAATTTTGATATTTAAGTTGACAAAAATTACAAAAAATAAATTATAACAGTTGCTAAAAAAAGTTACTGAAAAAGTACATAAAATTAAAAATGAAAAAAAAACAGCCCCAAATATTTTTACAAGTTTTTTAAAAACTATTACAATTTTGTTTACTCTTACAAATTTTAAGCAAATTATTTGCTTTTTAAATTGTTTAAAAAAATTACGTTTAATGAATTTTGAACGAATCAGTCGCAAAAATTGACCTGAATTCAAAATTGTACTAAGTATTTACATATTAAGTCAATATAATACATATAAATGACTCGCTATTGCCCCTACAAGGTGTTCCTAAGGTTTTCATACAAATCAATTCCAAACTCTGTCTTCCCTTTTTCTTCCTTCTTTCCTTTTTTCTTTTTGAAATTTCTTCGAATTTACCTCATTTTTACGAGATTCTATTGAATTTTAATTATGTTCGTCGTATAAATCGTCTCTGAAAGTTGTTCTTGATCTCGTCTCATTTCAAATTTACATATTCGCCTCGATTTATTATTTTATTTTTCGAATTAGTTTTTAAGAAATTGGCTCCTTTCGTCACAATTTTTAGTTTAATTCGAAATGTGTCGATTCAAGAATCCAAATTAGAATTTTGAAGAGCCCCTTTTTTTTATTTGTCTAGTCATTTTTTGATTTAATTTCGCGTAACTAATGCCAAATATTCCGTTTTTGAGTCCCTTCTTCCCCTCTCATCAACTTACTTCATTCATTTTTTACGTTTAAAGAGATGGGCATATTAATCGAACAATGTTAAGGACTAAATATGTGAAAGGTTAATCTCCCCAGCTCCCTCCTCCCCCCTTTATTTTTAATAATTTTCTCGGTTCAATGTTTTAATCGTCTTGTTTACTTTTTTCGTTCATATTTCAATCTTGATTCGATGTTTTTGTGTATTTTGGATGGTTTTTCGGTATTCGATGTCTCCCTTTTGTGTTATGTTATTTTTCAATTCGGTGAATTTTCAATATTTCGTAGCTCGGCGAATTTTTCAATAACGTGCAATCACAAAAATAAAAGAAAGTATTAAACTAATCTGCTCAATGATTTGCTCAATTACGCAGTTCTCTCGTATCGCTTGTACTGTACCCTCTGTGTCCCCTATGTATTCCCCCTATGATCCTTTTCCTCTTCTTTAAGTAGTTGAATTGGTGCTGCCGTATTTTTTTGTTTATATTTGTTATTTTAAATTAGCGTTTTGTTTTTTCGCGCCTTGCAATAAAAATAAAATGTAGGGTGTTCGTAAAATCGCCATCAGTGTATCCGAGGAGATGAAAACATCGCGTAAGGTGACTCGAAAGTCGTGTCACATTCCATTTTTTTTAGATAGAAAAAATTGTATTTTTACGTACTACGAGATGCCGCAAACTGTGGATGGATTGCGAAAAATGTGACAAAAATACCTCGCGTTTTTTTCCTTGTTCGGGTCACGTTTCACCAAGTGATGTTTTTGCGGTGTTTTAAGAAGTTACCATAAAAAAGTGGGGGGAGGGGTACATACTTTATGATTGCTCGAGTTAGTTTACGTGATTTTTTTCAGGTTACAAGGTTTTTTTAGTCGTCATTGTTTTTGAGAAATTTAAAAAAATGGGTTTTTTGGGAATCGACGTTATATTTTACGAACTCCCTGTGTAGTGTATTCTCTAATGTATTTTAATCGAACAAATGAAAAAAAAAACGCTGCAATGTAATAAATGACCTTATTAGCAATGCATTTTAGTATAATATTCTTTGAAACTGCCATCAGACAAGTACTTAATGATACATGTATATTTTTTTCATTTTTTAATTTTTATTTTTCCATAATGTTTTTTTTGGTATCAATCAATTTATATTTTTTTTCTAATTTTTACGAGTATTTTTTTTTATCAACGATTTTTTTTACGATGTATTTTTTACGCGGTTAATTTTAGGATTTGTGTAGATTTTTTGTATAATTTTCCCGATATTTTCCTCGTTTGGTCTAAACACGCGACTCGTTAATTAGTCTCATTGTATATTTTTGTGTGATTTTTTTTTCCTCCTTTATTTATTAATTAACGTATCATTGTGAATATTTATACGGTCGTAACGACGCAATTTAACTTTGGATGTAGGTTCGATTCGCAGCGGAAATGCGTGGAATAGGGCGAGACTAGTCATTTAAATCGAGGTGCCGGAGCCGGGATAGGGGTCGAAATTTCATTCGCCTTGGCGTAAATTACGTTGCGAACATCGAGTAAAATTCGACCCGAGACGCGAACACGTTTCGAAGAAAGCGTTGTTGGAAAAATACAGATTTATGGTGTCGTTACCCTTTTGCAATTTCGTCGGTTTTGTGTATTTTAAGAAGAGATAATTAAAAGGAAAAAAGACGTTAGTACGTTGAAAAATAATGCCATAATTAATAAATTATAGAGACTGGTAATATAGACGAATAAAAGCATACTCTGCCTTATGATAATTTACGACTGGTATTTTTAGATTTATTACACCGTGTGCGAAGACTTTTCACGTGGCTTGAGCCGAAAGGTCGATACACGGTGTTGATTTCGCATCACAATCGTCGTTTGAGAATTTTTCATTTGACGAATCTTGGCACTTTGGCATGTTTGTATAAGTAGGATATTGGTATTTCGAGTAGCTTGAGTAGGTTTAGTTTTTTGCGAAGGCGAAATTTTTATTCAAAGTTGTATATAGTATGTATAAATGTCGATTTCCCACGTTTTTTTTTCGTTTTTACTTATTTTTTATTTTAATTTCGTAATTTTACGCCAGTCATTTGAATTTAGTATTTTACCATTTTACAATTTTACATATGATTTTTTTTCCTTTCGTCGTGTTTTTTTTTTGTATGTGCGCAACCATTCTGTCATTTTTTGTTTTTGAAGGCGTATCGCTTCCAGGCATTTATTCCTATTATGAAAAGTTGCTAGGAAATTGAATCTATCGTGAATTGCTTTAGCAGTATATTTTATTTACGATTACCATTAACTGTAAACTGTTGAATAAACGTAAATATAATATAAGCTATTTAACGTACGGAGTTGTTTTTTCTTTTTAGACGATGGTAATGCATGGGAAGGGGATGAAGGGGCGTTCTATGAATGTGGTAATACCTATCAAGGTGATGGAAATGAAAAAATTACCAAACATATGAAAAATAATTACTTCGGTCAAGTTCGGGTATCTTCGGAAATGCTCGTTTTGTGGATTTAGATACAATAATTACAAGGTAACTGGAATCGTTTTAACGGGTAGAAATTTGTGAAAAATGTCTCATATCACTAAGTAGAGGTCGCTGATTGGGAATATGACCTCAAAAACACACCATTCCCCAGAAAACGTCGAGATCGGAATTCGACCGGACGGTCCGTACGTGCTAGAGTGAAACTGATAGCGGCAATCGATTCCGCGGGGTCAATAACCTATAATTAGACTCTTCACGCGCCTTCATAGCTTTTCTGTAGCCCAAAATAAATTCATTTCGATAGCGTTTATTAACAGCCGCCATCTTCGTTTGGTTTGTTCAAAATCGAAAATTTTGAAAAAAATTTCAAATTTGGGGGTCGATGGTGGTATCATTCTCTTCAGCTCGTTCCCACGATTGCAAATCTGGTCGAATTTTTCCAAAATATTCACGCATTCAAGAGTAATTAACGCTAATTGTTGAAGTTACTGATAACAGCTTTTCAACAATAGAAATCAGTGTGTCCCTCATATCAGTGAAAACAAAGAATTTTTGGAATTTTTCCTACGGTCGCTGGGGCTAATTAAGCTGAATGAAAGGTTGTTCAGGGGGGTTTTCGTGAACGCTGAATCGAATGGCGCAGTCAGTTTTTCGCTAAAATTTCGCGAATTAATTTTACGTCAACGAATTCGTGATATCTTGGAGAATAGTGATTTTAGCGAAAAACTAGCTACGTCATTCGATTCAGCATCTTCGGAAACTCCCTGAATGACCCTTTATTCACCTTAATTATCTACTGCGGCCACGAAATAAAAATACAAAAATTAAGAAATTTCACTGATATGAGGGTCACACTGATTTCTATTGTTAAAAAGCTGTTATCAGTAACTTCATCAATTAGCGTTAATTACTCTTGAATGCGTGAATATTTTGGAAAAATTCGACCAGATTTGCAATCGTGGGAACGAGCTGAAGAAATTGATACCACCCTCGACCCACAAATTTGAAATTTTTTTCAAAATTTTCGATTTTGAACAAACCAAACGAAGATGGCGGCTGTTAATAAACGCTATCGAAATGAATTTATCTTGGGCTACAGAAAGGCTACGAAGGTGCGTGAAGAGTCAAATTTTAGGTTATCGACCCCGCGGAATCGATTGCCATAATTGGTTTCACTCAAGCACGTACGGTCCATGCGGTAGAATTTCAATCTCAAAATTTTCTCAGCAATAATGCGTTTTTATGGTCATATCGGTGTTCAGTGGTCTCGTTTAAACAAAGTAGGTCGTTTTTCGCGAACTTCGTTGAAGAATTTTAAATAAAGAAATGACTCTGGCAGAATCATGAATTATTCGAAAATGGTCACATCGCGATATCATTTTCATCGACGATTTACTCATGCAATGTACAACGTGCGAATAAAAAATGTGAAATGACTAATAGAATATTCATAATTAAAAAAGGAGTTTAATGGTAGACATCATATGGCTATACATAATTATCAACGTTTAAATTCAACAAATTGAATACCGTAAAATTATAACACGATTACAATAAAAATTAATAAAAAGCTTCAAATAAAAATGCAACTAATATATAAGGTGTCCTGGTCCGAACGTATGACCTTCCACTCAGAAACTAGCTATCATCTACTGAGAACAAGTACACGTATTTGCATAATCTTCACGTGACAGGAGATCAGTACCTACATTAATTTTTTTTCAAGTATTTTCAACTAAATGCAAGTACAAAAAAATTTCATCGAATTTACTAAAACCACTGTCACCCGAAATTGGGTAAGCACGTATACTTGGACTCGAGCGTGTTGATTATTTCGAAATGGAAGACCTTTTTTCCACCCAGAAACACCATGTATGCCAATGGAAAATAAATAAAAACGAAAAATATACACAGGATTTTCGAGACAGAAAGGATTACGTAACTGGTGCTATTATATATCAGTCATGCCGAATAACGATAATATTTCCTTTCAAAGGTGATTAAAAAAATATCCTGAAGTACGAATTCGCGTGAATAACCCATAGAACGTTAATATTTCATTCGTTATAACCAAAAAAACGAAAGTGGTAAGAGGTACAGGTTACAGCATCGTTCCGAATACCGCGTTATGCCTACATATTCCGGGACCATATTCTTCATAGTCTTGTTTCGTATGGCAACCAGCGTAAAATTCCGGCTGAAAGTTTTTTTTAAACATTAACACTATGTTTACGCGTAAATGGTAGAATTAAAACAATGACTCACTGTTGAAGCCAACATACTGCCACCGAACCATACAGCGTATCTTTGCATGTTATGCGAAACAACTTGAACATCGATTGGTTTAGGCTGGAAAACAGGTTTTAAAAATACAATCGTGTCAAATCACATCGTCTTTTGTGAAAATTACCTTTAAATAACCTCCGGACAGCGTTTCGCTCAGTTTTAATCTAGCATCGACAACTTTTTTGATATCTCTTTGTAATCTACGTCCAAAATCTTTAAACATAGTGGAGCCACCGGATAACACAATGTTGTTGTATAACGGTCTTCGAACATCGATTGGGCAATTCTGAATCACATTATCGACTATTTCCGATATCGGCGTATTAAAATCCGGATTCGAAAACTAAAAAACGAACAAACTTCATCTGAAATGTTCATTGGATGAAATACATTGATCGAAAATTTTACCTCAGGATGAAAAAATATCTCAGGCCCGAGAAATCGTTCGTAACCGACATCGATAGAGAAAGGATTTTTTGTTACGCTATTAATGCTATCAAAACGTTTGATCCATTTTTGCGGATCGGAATCATATTTCGCAAATTCTTTAGCTATATCAGGGCATATATAGCAGAAACGTTCTTTAACCGCTTTAGCAGTTTCTAAGCTCTGTTCTGGCGGTATTCCTACTTCTCTTTCACGTAAAAGCGATTGTATGAAATAGGTTATATTTCTACCAGCGATCGGAATGTGCTTTATACAACTTCCAATTACGTAACCTTCAGCCTAAAGAAACACAATCATGAATCATGGTAAATGTAAATTCATACACGTGGAATATCTTACCACAGGGATTACATGGGTGACACCGTCGCCACTATCGACCACAATACCGGTCAACGTTCTTTCCTCCATTACTCTCGACTTCCAAGACGCAGCTAACGCTAAGACGGCTTGAACAGCGATGTATAATCCAGGTACGTTGAACGATTCGAACATGATTTCTATACCAAGAATATCATGTTAAAAAATAAAACGCAAACTTAAACAATACCGAACTAACCGGCAGTGTATTCGCGATTTTCCGGAGTGTTTAAAGGCGGTTCAGTCAAAAGAAAGTAGTGGTCTTCTGGTTCAGCTCTTAAATATTTGAATATACATTGTTCCAGGAAACGTTCCATTAAATCCCAATCTTCCACTAAGCCATGTCTCACTGGGTACTAAGAAAACACAAGAAATTTGTAAAGAGAACACATAACAGGTGTACAAGTTTCTGGTACCTTCACTGAATATCCGACAGCATCAAATGCTTCGTCACCGATGAAGAAATCCAAATCTTCAATTCCTTTGGTTAATCTTCTGGTTGTTTGGTCGCCTACTTTTGCAGTTTCTCGAATTGCAATAGCCGACGGGATGATACATTGTGGTTCTTTGTTAGGAGAAAACCCCAGTTTCGTGTACCTAGTAAGTAGATGTACATTTTACATGAAACACCGGCATATAAATTATTAAATTACAGAAGTTTGATAACAATCGATTCGATCAATCGGCGATGATGGAATAAATTAACTAATTCATTTCTCCTTGAAATATTCAACGAAATTCGAATAAATACAGATTTATAAATGCAAATACTCGAAGGCGGCTTACGTACCCAGTTCCGACATCAATAACACAGGCTGGTAATGTGTGAGCCATTTTGAATATTGGATGATTTTCTTAAACAAGACACTCTACATAAATCGACTGTTACAAAAATTAACAAATTAATTTCATATTTAATTAAGAAATTTATAAAAAATGAGTAATAACATTTACATTTCTCCAAACTATTTTCAACTTGAGTCACCCATTATCGTATATTTACTATGACGTCACAGCGTCAACTGTGTTTCATTGCGAAATCAATCCACTTTGTAAACTGAAAATTATTACTTTTCAACCTCGTTTTTTACAACGATAATTGAAAGTAAAATGTTATATTACTTATTTTTTCGCAGTAAATGTACAATTGCATTACCTTTTTGTCAACATTTTTGAATTTTTTTGTATTATTACGAAAAAAAAGCGAGCTAAAAATGACTAGAATGCGAGATTTCCTTTTCGGATCATGTTCATCAAAAATCAAAAGATCGCGCTCTTTGGTAATACTGCATTTTGATTGGTTAAAAAGGAGTTGCTCATGTAAATACAAACACGAAACTCTTCAACGGGATTTGTCAACACTGAAAGCGTGTTTCTGCAGGATTATTTTTCTGTACAAGAAATTTAGTGAAATTCATTTAATTAACTGCGTGGAATCGTTTTTCTGAACAGGATTTGTCTTAAATTTGGTGTAATACTTTACCTAAATCGATTCGATGAATAATTAAGTCATTATTCTTTCTACATTTCATGTTTTAGTTTCGAGGTTTCCTTACTTCGATGTCATCACACCTTCGGTACCTGTATACATTTGTTTTAATCATTTCGGTATTTTATACGTAAGGTAAAACACGGTATCCGAATTTGTTGAACTATCAGCTTAATTAATTATTAGTTCACACGATTCAGCAGTGTTAATCGAATAAGTGGCTAGTATACTCGAAGATTACCGACGCTGATCCATAACCTCCACAAAGGTAGTATAATGTGAAGATAAATCATCATCGAAGAACTGTTGTTATCGATTTCGCTACGTATCAAAAAACCTCGTGTATTACTCAGAAACATATAGCTTGATCTCCACGATGAATCTGGGATCCGGAAATCCACACGGTAATGGATTACTGTTCGCTGGTTTCAATCAAGACCAAGGTAAATGACATTTGCATTTTGTTATCATAGTTACTCGTCTAATCTAAATACAACGTAGGTTGTTTCGCTTGCGGGATGGAAGATGGTTTTCGTGTTTATAATTGTGACCCGTTGAAGGAAAAAGAACGTCAAGATTTTGTCGATGGCGGTCTCGGTTACGTTGAGATGTTATTCCGGTGCAATTATCTCGCTCTCGTTGGCGGCGGGCGTAGTCCCAAATTTCCCAATAATAAAGGTTGTATTTTGGAAATAGTCGTGTAATTCTTTTAAAAACATTATTTATTTCCTCCTCGTTGCAGTTGTTATTTGGGATGATGTCAAAAAACAAGTCTCCATAACGTTGGATTTCAACACCGTTGTATATGCGGTACGGTTAAGACGTGATAGAATAGTTGTTGTGTTAGAAGGTGTAATCAAAGTGTACACGTTTACTCAAGTACCTAAGCAGTTACATGTGTTTGAAACTGGAAGTAATCCGAAAGGTGAATTTCATTTTGAATGTTCATTTATGTTGTTCGTTTTAACAACCGAATTTTTGTAGGATTATGCGTCTTGTGTCCAAACAGCTGTAATTCCTTATTGGCATTTCCTGGTCGTAAATCTGGACATGTACATATAGTCGATTTAGCTGATACTGAAAAAATGCCCGTTGATATTACCGCCCATGAAGCTCCACTTAGTTGTATCTCGTTAAATTTACAAGGCACCAGATTGGCGACCGCTTCTGAAAAAGTATGCTTTATTTTTACTCAACCAAGATTTTAATTTGGTGAATTCATTTTGACATTTTTTATTAGGGTACGCTCATCAGAGTATTTGATACATCCAATGGTAAATTGCTCAACGAGTTAAGGAGAGGTACCAACGCAGCGAATATATTTTGGTAAATAAACACACACCTTGAGCCAATATAATCGTAAACAAATTTATCGTTGTATTTATAAATGATTTATTTACAGTATCAATTTCAATTCCGATTCTTCCTTATTGTGTGTGGCTAGCGACCACGGAACAGTTCACGTGTTCTCAGTTGAAGACGAAAAACTGAACAAACAATCAAGGTATTGAATCACGTTGTTATCTCTTTCGCCGTTTACTAATTCAGTACCTGAAATGTTTCAGTCTAGCGTCGGCGACATTTTTACCTAAATATTTCAGCTCGAAGTGGAGCTTTTGTAAATTCCAAGTTCCCAGTGGTCCCCAATGCATATGCGCCTTCGGAATGGATAATTCTTCGGTTATAGGTGAGCTCATTTTATTATATTATTAATTCGACGAATTTTTAATGTTTCTGTTTTACGTAGTTGTCTGCGCCGATGGCAGTTATTACAAATTTATATTCAACGATAAAGGCGAATGTTCTAAAGACGTATATGCGCAGTTCCTAGAAATGACTGATGAGCCGTCTCATAATGCTTGAAAAACTTACAGGTGTTCTAATTATCGAATATTAAACCCGAATCTATTCGCTCTATCGAAGACTCGTTATCGTTAATGATATCTGTGGTGCATGAATTACCAAAGTTGCAGGGTATTTCGATAGCGTGTTTTTCCTAATCTAATACCTGATAAATTCATATTCGATGTTATTTTTTATTTCTGTTCGTTCTTCTGGTATTATCTTTTTTTTACCATATCGTTGATGTAGTGACTGATATTTATGTTTTACTTGTGTAAAATTAGAAAATTCATTACCATGCCGGTGGATTTCAAGTTGAACGCTTTGTATGTTGGCCGTAAATTTTCTATTTTGTATTAAGTTAAATTATTCGACGGAATGCCGATGGCCACATTTTGTTGAAATGTTTTCTATTTTATTAACGTTATCATTTCTATCATTTTTATTTATAATATTTTATACACTTTTTTTTCGTCATAAAATACTCCTGATTTTTCACGTTCAAATCAAAAAAAAAATTTTCATAGAAAAATTTATTCGGACTTGGAAAAAGCGTAGCAAAACAGTATATTTAAAAATATACGCAATTGATTTCTAAAAAAATAAAGCATACAGAAATAGATCAAGTCAGTACAAAAACATAATTACTTATCAATTATCGAATACTGGAGAGGAAAATGAACGAAAGTGATATTTGTGGGATTCTTGTACATAAAAACAGCAAACCAGTGTAAAGATTTACATAAAAATTCAACTTTCGTTGTATATTACACTATTTTTTAAACGTAATATTTAAGTATTACTTAGTCGATTGACATTAAAATTTCCGTTAGGCTGTTAAAAAAGATTTGTAGTTTTTTAAAAATGAATTTTTCCTTATGTTTTATTCAAAATTAAATTTAAAAATTGTAAAAAATTACAACGTAGCTACTTAATCGTGTTTAAGATGAGTTATGTTCGATTTTCGTTTATAAATTGAATGATTGAATCGTTTGCGAACTATGTAGTAGTGATTAATCAATTTACATAGGATCTGGGTCATTTGTAAAAAATTATTATTTTGTATTGGAAAATGAAATTTTGATTCTGATATCCTTTTTTTTTAAAAGCACGTTCATGATCCTTTATTATAAATACTTACGTTAATGAATCATTCGCGAACGACTTGAGTATGTGATGAAGAAAAATTATTTTTCATTGATGATTGACTAGATTTGATTTTGAAAAAATCAACTATCATCTGAACGGGCTTCCAAGTAATTCACGTTGCTCGCATATGATTCGCAATAGCCAAAAATATCGGCAATATAGGGGAAAAAATCGGAAATAAATTATTTTAACAAAATTCAAAATTTTGCCAATTTTGTAATCACTGATCAATCGTGCATTCTCGTTGAAAAACACCTACGATCGATCGGTCCACGAATACATCATTATCTTAAAAATCATTCGTAATTTGCGTAATCTTAAGTTTTACATGCTCGATTTGTGTTTATTGTGATACAAAATAAATTATTAAAATTATCGGATTTCTGATTAACTTACACGACACGTTAATAATTTAATTTTAGGAAATTGGTAACCCGGATCACGTCTTAAACATAAATTAACACCTCTCGAATATTTCCTTGCATCTTTGCGACTGCTGTTTGTATTCTTTGATAGCGTTGAGTAATTTTCTTCTAGGTCCAAGAGGTATTCCTAACGTTATTAGATCTTGATCAGTTAATATAAACAATGCTTCCATGTCGATCCGTTGTTTGACGAATTCAGGTTCGTATTCGGCCACACCGACGGCTAATAGGAATTGATGAACGAATACGGGTAATTGAAAAGCGTTCGTAGTTTCCTCTGTACCAAAGCAACGAAATAATTGAACTGTGTAGAATTTTCAAATAATTAAATTAATAATACGAACCATCACTCGTATGAATGCTACTATTGGTATCCCAAGCAGGTGCATGACTAGGTAAAATCCTTTTAGCCAGGCTACCAGCGCTGCCGATGCTGCATTCGTCTTTTTGACTATCTTCTTGAGTATCTTGATGTATCGTTGAGACGTGAGGTAAGTTACTTAAAACTACTGGTAATCTGAAAACGAAATTATAATTTAGAAAACTTCGTTTTCTAAGTTTAACCAACGAAATCATGATTACGTTTGTCTGAAGGCAACGCTGCCGAAACCAGGACGATCAAAAAGACTTCCTGAATCGCCGGAATGAACGGATTTCTCAGTTTCATTATCTTTATCTTCCGATTGTAACTTATAAATTAAATCAGGCTGCGAAGTTGATCTATATAGTTTAGTTTTGATATCGAATAAATCTTTGATTCTGCCTCGTTTCGCTGAAAATATGCGAACACGTGACCACAATGTATGAATAGGGTTACATTTACATTCATAAAATGCGGTAAGTACCTGTGGTACAATAATCGTTGAATAAGGTATTCTTGTGGTTTTGCGAATGCTCGAATAAACTTCGCACTGATTTGATACTCGTGTCATCTACAATCTACAATTCGCAGATACAAATGAAATGTATTTCGGGTATTTTGAAAATGTCCATTAAAAATTACCCCAATAATGCAACGATCGTTGGTTACAGAACGATGCTGATTGGCGTTTTTCAACTTCCTGTCGATGATTTTTTTGATACCGGTGGATGCTGTTTTTTTCGTCGATGAAATGGTACCACTGCTTACGATTTGCGTGAAACATTGTCCATTCGTGTCGTGATATGATTTCCTGAAAACAATAGATGAAATATGATAATGAGTGGAAAATTACAATAATAATGCGAAGACATGTCCAGTGATGAAACTTACTTTACGTAATCGCCGGTACCGATCAATTTGTCGTTTTCGTTTTTCACGTGTTCGCAGTCTTTTTCGTGTTTTTTGAATTGCCTTTTCTGCTTATCGCGATCTTTTTTCGATCGTTCTTCGAATTTTTTCAGACGTCTTTCGACTTCCTTTTGAGCTTTTTCTCTACGAATATCAGCTTTTTTCCTGCGGTAAGTATGACATTTGATTATCGTCTATAAGATGTGTCACTGTGTACCGAACATATTAATCTTACTTATTGTTAGTTTCGAGCTTAGCAGCTGCGTTGTCCAGAAACTGTAAAATTTCGAATCTTCCGTTCATCGCTGCCAGTTCCATCGCTGTATGAAAATCGTGATCTAACGCCCATAAATTTACGTCGAAAGCGACCAGAAATGAGACGCAATTCATATGCCCTCTACTAGCAGCTATGTGCAAAGCGTTATGACCAAAATGATAATTCGCTTTTTCCGGATCACCCCTTGAAATTTCGAATCAAAAGATGACATGTTGCTGTTGTAACATAAATCGGTGTATTTCAAGAAGCTTACCCTCTTCCTACCAACAATCTCAATGTGTCGAGATTCCCTTCGTAAGCAGCCCATAACGTCGGCGTCATTCCATCTTCGTCTTTCATGTTGCAATCTTTTTTCGACGCTTCTTTAAGTATATCCAACAAACCATCTTTGGCAGCTCTGAAAAATACGTACAACTCTCACGTTGCGTTCACATTTACGTTAAACAATGTTAAAAATCCGTTGCTTTTTAACAACTACATTAAACGAGCGAGCGTTTGACAAAGTATGTTGAAAATTCTGTCATTTTCTCGTAATACTTCCGCTAAACATATTCTCGCATGTACGATCAAGATAGTATGTAAAATTAAATAAAAAACAACGTTTTACGGTATTGAACTTGAACTTTTTATCAAGTTCGCGAATCAGGCGAGTTGCTTTCACCGGCCGAATCAACTTTGTAGGTTATATTTAATGGTCAATAAACTTCGATCGAATTGTCACCTTTGTGATTGCATAGATTTCATTTATGAAATTAAATTTCGTATCTTCGCCGTATAAAAATATCAACGATTCGTTACACCTATCGATATTCGAAATGATCGAATTATATTATAATTATTTTAGGCGACAAGTAGACTGAAATCTCGCGAGAAATTCGACCTTTTCGGCGATGCTACAAATATGTAAATTTTTCGGAAATATTAAACGCGCGGAAGTAATTACGTGGAAACGAAGTATTTCAAGTGTGAAATTGATTTAGATGTAGTCGAACTCAAAGTGCTGGATCTGGATGTATGGTACAGGGCGTAAAATTGATTAAAGTTTGTTATATGGCGGAAATTTGATATTTTTCAAAATACTTACTTGTGGAATCTGGTTGTTGTCATGATTAATGTGTTTCTTCGTTAATTCATCGAAATTACCTGTGGAAATTAGAACGATAATTAATAACCTTACTTATGACAATCGTGAAATTCGTATTTAATAATCGTAAATCTACGACGATTGTGAAAGCTTGATAAAAACATGCTTTAATTGAACGTTTATGCGAAAAAACACCGAGTAAATTTTGATTTTTTTTAGTCTATTTTAAATTTATAGTAAATTTTAATACTAAAAACGTTAACATTTTCTCTAGATCTCTAAGAAGTACTGAAGCGTAACAACATCGCCAATATACACATCCGAACTTGAACCATCGACAACAATGACACCTCTCAAGAAACCTCGGCGGTTTCCAAGAATAGGTATGTAAATAAGATGATTTTTTCCTCGTTTGTTGTTTCAACTGCTGGTGATACTTTTCACGTTGTCCAAGCTCGGAACGGCGATAATATCCGTTACAATTCTTCATTATAGGACATGCTTCACTGCCAATGGACTGAAATGGGTCATCGACGGGTTCTTTATATTTCAAACTGTCCACTCTTTTAGCGATTTTTAATTTTTTTCTTATTTGATTACGATCGTATACATCGTTCATAATTAGATGGATTGTTTTGTTATGGAAAAATTCGTCGTATTTTAGAGCATAGAAAAGCTGCTATGAAACGTGTATCGAAAATGACCGGAAATTATATAAGATAAATCATTCGAGCAGCGTTGTCCAGAGGTTTTAAGTGAAAACTACCAATTGTGAAATTCGCCGATTACCTCGATGTCCTACGTAGTTCAAAATCTATGGTCTTTATCGTAAATCGTAAGTATATATTAAATAGTATCGATAAATTACAATTAACAATTTTTATGCGCCGCAGGTGAGTTTGTTCATTGATACTTTCTCTATTCAATTAAGAAATTAGATTTTTCCAAAAGCCTGATCATCGGATCGTTGATGAATTCGTGTGACTGTAATATTGCCATAACAGTTCACGAGATTACCAAACGTACTTTTGATTTCTTTGGGGCGAAAGAAAAAAAAAGAGATCTTCTTTATGCTCGAATAAATTATGTTTTTATTCGATAAACATTCCAGTGTACTTAATGAAGCGTATTTTTCTTTATTTTTTAAATACTATCAAACTTGCAGTTTCATTATTCTTCGGACCGTATCGTCGTATTTCATCGTAATTATTCAATTTTAATCCATTTTCCTAGTTAAATTTTATATCTTTTACAATTACCGTAAAAAAAAAAGGAAAAATAAATCTGACGTAATTGATAGTAAAACCATCTCGAGAAACCACGTTTGTATACCGCACCAGCGAATGTGTATGACGCGAAATCCGGACATCTGATTGGCTGGCCATACGCACATTTTTTGTTTATCTAAAAAATATTTCGGTGCGTATGGCTAGCCAATCAGGTGCCCGAATTTTGCGTCATGTACATTCGCTGGTGCGGTTTACAAATGTGCCTTATAAGCTACCAATTTCGCCGCCATTACGCGTTACTGGTTCAAACGCCACGTTATCAGTTTTGCAAAAATTGATAATACCCGTTGTCGAATTTTCCAGTGATGGGAATTAATAATAAATTAATTAGCGAAATACTACACTTTTGTTTAATTATCGCGATTATTTAAGTCGAACGTCGCTATTTATCTTCTAAGGTAAGTGATCACATTACAGTTTCACTTCTTGAAATGATCTCACGTAGGTTTCATCACCGTTTTAACGACCGTATTATCCGTATTTTCGAAACTATTAAATTTTTTACTACCATCGTAAATCCGGTTACTTTTATAAAGGTCATTAGTCATTTTTCAAGAGTACGCTTTTCAAGATAACAATAAAATACCTGAGAACGAGCTACTAGTTAATTTCAACTCGATGGTGTATAATTAAGGTATATATCGATGGTGGAATATCTTACGCTATCGAGTATCTATTGCGGTCTGTACGTTTTAAAGTTCATCGTATCGTATTCACCTGCTCGCGCCCGCAACTGATTAGAATATCATGGGCACTGGTGCAAAACGCCAGCTTGATCGATATCCACCCCTATGGTTTCTACGGAGTAGTAATGACTCATCCAGAGGTGATCAATTCTCGAGATGGAGTTACAAACGTATTTCAAGATATTTTAAATTTTAATTATTTCAACGCCATTCCCGCTTCCCCAAAAAAAAGTGAAAACGAACGTGGCGATGATTCTCAGCAATTAAAATGCTGCTTTGTATTGTTTAGTCACTGTAACCGCGTATTCATTTTACACATTGACGCTGGTTGCTGATATGTGAAGGTTGTTACACCTCGGATAATTATTATACAGTAATTTTATACTGTTTAATTTTACCATAATCAAATATTTTCACGAATACGCCGATGTAGAGAGTTAGGTTTCGGTTTGTTGTTTTTATTTCTGTTTTATGGAATTAGTTTCCGTTTTGTTATGAAATACTACGAGTACATGTTGAAAATCAATTTCAGAAATTACAGCAAGAAGATGGCTAGTTGCTTGCGAAGAAGAGTCGATAAACGAAATGATTCAATTCGAAGTGTAATTCCGATGTTTGTTTTGCGGATTGCTGAAGTCGGTAGGTAGCTACTTAGCTAGGTACTTGGTCTTTGTTGTTTATTCTTCAGTAATTACCTAATTAGTGGTATTATCGTAAATCACGATATGGGGCAATTTAATACATTTTTTCCAATAATCAATCGTTCATCTCGCAACCTTCATACTTGTGTAGCTTTTAGTGTAAAGATTTGGTTAAAAGTTGAAAATGTACTGAACATGTGCGTTTACATGAAAACGTCAAGAAACCAGTTCAATTTGGCACAGTAAGTACGTAAAATTAACTCCATAAATTAAGAAAAATAATGAAAAATACAAGCAAACACTAGCTCTTTGATTTCATGGAAAACAAGACATCACGACCTTAGTTTTTCAGTTTATCCAGAATATTTTCCACAAATGGAAAAAGAAAATGAGAAACGCAAACAAGTATCAGTTCGTTGGAAAAAGCAGCAAATTCTCGTAAAAAAAAGACATCGAAAGTGAAACCAGCAGATTAATCTAGATGGAAATATTACACGATGAAACAAAACCAAGAGTATTTCCCAGCATAGGCTCACATATGATATCACAACAATAATTAAATCCCACTTGTACGTCATTAAAATGAAATTAGATTACGTAAATTGCAAATACAAAAATTACCTGCACAATATCTGCATCGTGGACGAAAAACAATTACCGAACATCTAAATCCGATTAGCGATCGTTCGCGAAGCACCAATACACGATGGCGGTGTTCTTTGTACGCGAAACCCGAAAAGCAACACGACGAAGGCAACGTGAAGTGTCAAATGAGAATTATATCGAATGTACTGGGAATCAGGAACTGGACTACCAAGTAGCGGTTCGCGAGTACCTTCCTCTGTCGCAACCGACAACAAAGCGTTCCCCGACAGTATTTCACTCGATGGTACCACCGCGTGTGCTGTATTAACGTAGAAATTATCATGGTTGAGTAAAATAACCAAACCGTCGTGTAATTATAATCCATCAATGGTTACCTATGCCTTTTGGAGAGGGATCGTGTGTACGTGATGCGTAGCCGGTGTTTCATTGTGTTGATGTGTATATCGCTGCAGAAGTGCGGTGTGGTTAGATTAGGATTCAGTTTTGTTGAATAGGAGAAATTTATGGATGAAAGTGTTCCAACAGGGTGGTGAAATGGTGAAGAATTGGTGATGGTTTAATTATATCTTGATAACATCATGTGTGATTATTATGCGTTATTTTTTATTGTAAAATAAAATTCAATAAAATTTCGCAAATCTTGGTCTTAATTTTTTTCCACCAATTCGTGAATGTTCATTGGGCATATCCACGAGGAGACAATTTTCCAGGAGATTTTAATTCTGTGATTTCCTCAACATCTCAATAATTTTCCACGTGATATCCATACTAATTTATTCAGAAAATAGCTCTAAAAATACGAGCTTTTATGAACCACAATGTATTATGTTTTGTATTTACCGCTACGTAATATTTTGTATTCTCATGGTGTCGGTTTTGTTACTTAATGTTCGTACATGTGTTACGAGTACTTACTTGAAATTTATATTTTGTAATTTCCGCAGTAGAGGTTCTTGCACTTGAAAACAACTTGTATAGATGACGTACATTTACATAATTCATTCAACAAAAAACTTCCTATTTACAAGTATTATCTTGTCGTGGAGATGAATTTTTTAGATAAATGTAAATGCATCTATTAACTGTTAAATGAGATCGCCCCGTGAAATGTAGATATTAATTCCAAAAATTTCCTAGTCTACGTTATTCCATTGATTCCAGTTTAAGGCGTTGCAATTTCATTTACATAAAAGTAAAAGGAATTGTATTGTTAATCATGTATGAATCAAAATCGAACTAAGTCGTAATCTTTATCCATAATTTTCTCATTTATTATTTTGGTCCTCTCATTTCCCTCCTCTTATTTCTTACTTTAAAAGAAATCACAAGTTAAATCATGTGAAAAAGTGAAATGGTTAAGAATTTAAATCTCATCAGATTTTTAAAAAAATGGAAAATATGAAGCGAGAAAATTTTGACTTTTTTCTAAAGCAATCACCGTCGAAATGCAACTCTCTAGCATCTCCCCGCTCTCGAGGGCACGATTTTAGTAACAAAAGGGGTATTTTATTTGATTAAGAAAGGCGTAAGAAATATTAGAAGGTTGAATTTTGATTGGTTTAAAGTAAGCAGGTTTTGCAATTTTGAGTTTTAAAAATGGTCACCACCGATTGGACGATTTGACTGGAGAAGTGGCATGAAGTAATTTTTGACGATGTTCCTCTCCCCGGCCTTTTTTTGGGGGTTGAAGATGTGGAATTTGTATTTATTCTGACTTTTAATCGTATAGGGAATATCTTGTAACCATTTTTTTTTAAATGAAAAAAAAAAACAATGAAAAATTGCCCTAAAAATCGAGGACGAACGTTTTTCTATATCGAAGAAGTATACAATTTTCATAATTTTTATTATTTTTATTTTTATCAACTTATTAAACGTGTTACCGAAAAATTTCTTTTGAAATCTCTTCTTTCTCAAGACCAGCTTCTTATTTTGATTATTAAAATTTTTTTTCGTATTTCAAAAAACTTTTAAAACGAAATGTGCTCTCGCCAACGATCATACCACGTTGAATACACCGGTTCTCGTCCGATCACCGAAGTTAAGCAACGTCGGGCCTGGTTAGTACTTGGATGGGTGACCGCCTGGGAAAACCAGGTATCGTTGGCGTTCTTTTTGAAATTTTTTTTTCATCATTTTCATATTTTTAGTGATGGAAATTTCATTTTTTAAATCTACTCTCGTATAAAATTATTTTTGAAACTTTTCAAAATATTTATTGTTTTTATCTACAAGAAGTACGAGTATAATCAAATTGAAACTAAGGAATTGAAGAAACAAACCCTTTTGTGGAAATTAATTTTGTCTCAGATTTGTACAAATTATTAGGCACCGAATCGGTCTGAAAATTTTGATCGACATAATAACAAAGTGATGAGAATGTAGTAGTATTTTGCAAAACCCTTTCTAGAGCACGTGCATTTCTACTTCATTCAAATTAGGTACGTTCTCGTCAGTGATATTAGCATATAACTGTGGTTTGGATGGTCTGGGAGAATCCAGTGATCTAAGGTAACCGACGTTATCAATGTCTGGATTTATATTCACATAAGCTTCGTACAAATTGATATAATACTGTGAATTGGAAAATCTTAGTTAAAAGCGCCTTAAATAAATATTCCAGATCTAGTAAACTTACCGATCGCACACTTTTTTCAAGGAGATTACCAAGTTGTTTGCCTAATTCTAAGAATGATGGTCTCGATGCTGGCTCATGACTCCAGCAGTTTTTCATCAAGTTGTATCTATTTGAATGAAATTTACGAATGAATTTATTTATTTTAAAGAAAAAAGGGATTATTACATTTTATCTGTGGCAAATTTCGGTTTCTCCATTCTGTATCCGGATTCCAACATCTCATATAGATTTTTCGTCTCAGCGATACCTTGAATATTTGTAAAATCATTAAGGTTTTATTATCGCATACGCATAGGAATATTTCGATTAATTACCAGGATATGGTGAAACAGATAAGGAGAAAAATTCCCACATTGTGATTCCAAAAGACCATACATCCGATTGAATTGAAAATACTCTGTCTCTGATTGACTCGATGGCCATCCATTTCAGTGGAAGTAATGCCTAAAAGATATGATTAGATTAACCGTAGCATTTTTCATCTTCGTCAACGTTTCTGCTAAAAGAACCCACGTTTTTTTGTTTTTGGTAGTGCTCACGTTGATACATATTCTTGGCTAGACCAAAATCGCAAATTTTGACTACATTCATATCCGCCAATAAGACATTCCGAGCTGCTAGGTCTCCGTGTAAGATCTAATAAAATTATGTGCATTTTCATCGTGGAAATTTGCCATTCTTAATAGAACCACCACGAAATCAAGCACCTTACTTTTTTGCTAGATAAGTACTCCATGCCACGTGCTACTTGAAAAGACCAGCTAATCAAATCGGTGGTTTTGATTGGGTTCACGTCGAAGTTACCGTAGTCATTGGGTAAATCTTTATGATCAACCGGGTCGGTGAGTTTAGTTAGTTCAGCTGGCTCGCTATCGTTTGCAATCAAATATCCGTCTGATCCTGTAATTGGTTCGGTGATTTTGAGGACATTTTCAAAAAATGCATGTTATTGCAATAGCCTATGACATATGATGGAGGTGCCTGGCTCGGAGATTGCCCTCAATGCTCAAGAAGCTCAATTGTTTTACACCACTGCCGGGGGCGGAGACTCTAGTCAATGATGGGTAACTGGCAGGATGCTCTTGTCACACCACAAGTTAATCCAGTGATTTCACACAAGGAACATGTGCAGCACCAATAAAGGGACACAAGTGTAATGGGGGCACGACACCTGGTAGTCTGGTACCTTCACCTGACAAACGAGGCAAAAAGAGCCCATCCAGTGGAGGGTGTAGATAACTCCCTCCTCTGTGTGCGCGATAAACGGACTGAAGAACGCAGAGGATAAAAAGATCATGAAGTTATGGAGCCCATGCCAGGAAATAAGGCAACTCAGTTCTGTGGGGAGAAGTGAGAACATATTATAAAAAATGATGTCGTTCTTCACTTACCATCAGTTGTTTGATTTTCAAAGAAATCTGAATCTGAACTAGTTTGACTTTCGTTGACGTAATAACTTTGATTTTCGTTCTTTCTGAAAAGTAATCTCCATGAATAAGACTAAAATTATTCAAAGTTTCCATAACATTTACAAAAAAACTCTTTTCCCCTCATTTTTCTGACTCAAAAGATAGACTAGACTATTACCCTTTGATAGTTGTAATGGAAAAGTCAACTTCACCATTATCCTTGACTTGATTCACAAAATTATTGCGGTGTTTCAATAGGAAATCATGTAAATTGCCATAACGACAGTACTCAACAATCACTGCCAGTTCCCCTGCACAAAGAATAAATTTATAGTTGTCGACCAGCCCTCTATATTTGAATATTTATAGTTTGCCTTTTTGTAAATTCTTTGTACAAGCTCCCAATAAGTTCACAACGTTCAAGTGTTGTCCTATAAAATTCATTATTTTGAGTTCACGTGCAAGAGCTTTCATGTACATAGGATCAGTGCTTCTTTTGACCATTTTCACAGCGACTTCAGTTGCCATGCCATTGACAACTATGCCATTGGCTACCGCCTTCCTAACAACTCCGAAGGCGCCTGAACCTAGAACTTTGCCTGTAAAAGAGTAAATTTCAGTATTAACCCATTCTTCTGTATATTCCTGAAACCATTTTTACCAAATTCCAAATTTTCTTTGGGGAATTCAAACGCTTTGTTGTATGGTAAAAGGAAGGCTTGATCTTCGATATCCAATTCCGGATCGAGATTATGAAGAGCGCCTTCTTCAAGGTTCAGTAATCCAATATCTTTCAATATTCGTTTAAGATGCTGCTCACAAAAAATTTCAAGTATTGAAAAAATATTTCATTTGAGATTTTGCAAACCAAAATTTAGATACCATTTGCTTTTGCATTTTAATCGCCAACCAAACCAGACCAATGCCAAATAAGAGGGTAATAATTGATACTAGAAATCCAATTAGTACCACGGTGTAATTGTTTTGGTCATCATGAGAGAATTCTACTTAAAAAAGTGATCATTAGTAATATTTATTGGGGATAATACATAAAATATTGAGCTTTTTACCTCCGATCACCAATCTTAATTGATCAGTGACATTTCCCGCTTTGTTTGTGACGATGAACGAATATACTCCTTCTTCTGCTTCAGACATATTCGCAATGCTAACCGTTGTATTGTCAACTGATAATATGATATTGTCATTCAATGGTAAAGGTTCGCCATTCTGCGTCAGTAATGGAGATTATAACTTTGCAAAATATACAAAAGCCATTATAATTCTATTTACTTTGGACCAGATCACATCAGGTGGTGGTGCACCATGAACAGCTATCACAATATTTACTCGTTTGCCTGCTGAAACCTGCCTAACAGCGTTGCTCGAAAAAAATGTTTTAACGGTGGGTTTCTCAATATCTGCAAACCGATTTCAAATATGTCGCTTGTTTTTTTTTTATAGAATATAAATTTTAATCTTTACCGCGAACTTCGATGGAAATGTTCTTCTCAAAGTATTTCGGATCTGCCCATATATTTCTGCATTTATAGCTACCCGAATGATTTTTTTGTATGTTTGGAATAAGTATCGTAGATATGAAGGTGGATTCTGTCGTATCATTCTGTTTTTCGATCCCTTTTGTACAAAATTCATTAACAAGTTAATAAGAAAATGTGTATGAAATTTTATTCCAACGCACCAGGGAAATATTCTGGGTACAAGTACTCTTCGGAGTTATTTAGATACCAGATGAAGTTCCATGTGAAATTATATTTAGATGCGAAACAGCTTATTTTGATATCATCTCCGATGTAAATTTCATCTGGAGTTTTCACAAGTGCAAATCCATCGGCTAAATCTGTTTCAAATGATAACTTTTTATAGATATACTTCCCTAGTTGGTGAAGACGTTCATTTAATTTCCCTCCCGTTAAATTTGAGTTACGGAGATTTTCCAGGAAAGTATGATATTGGTACGTTTTACTCGGTTTTTCTTATTATAACTCTCTCCTTAGCTGCCCATCTTGTTTTGGATGCATAAAAAAAGAATTGTTTTCATTGACTTGAATTTCAAGGTATGTGCGATCCTTATTGCGAACTCAGTTTTTTGCTTCTTAATGTGGGAAAACTGTACTTTTATGAAGTTTGTTACATCCGAAATTAAAGTACACAAAATTCTCTACAAATTGCGCTGGAAAAAAAGTGTGGTCGCCACCCTAATTTTTAAGCTAGACAGCGATAAAGTGTGTGAATTTTTTATGGTTTTTTAACAGAAGTACTTTGAGCACAGTTTTTCATTCCTAGCTTAGCGAAGAATCATTTTATGAAAAAAATAGTTCAGTTCAATATGAAAGTCCATTAAATTCTCTACAAATTGCGTATAAAAAAAACTTCCATTGCCCACTACTTTTTGTCCTACAACATGGCAAGATGATGTGGTTTTTGACGATTTTTTGACCCAATCACATAACGCTTGGGTTTTTCCTTTCTAGTTAGGCGAAAAATGATTTTATGAACCAAATGGTTATTTTCAAAGTTGAAGAGCATTAAATTTTCTACAAGTTGGTCGTAATGAAATCCTATACATCACGTTTTTTCCCATTGTTAGAACAAAAAAAATTGAAATTTACAAAAACACACTTTCTTAAATCACTAATATCTCGAAATCTAAGTCAATGAAAATAATTCTTTTTTTTTTTTATTCCTACACACATGCTCAGCTGATTAGTTCATACATCTCATCAAGATCTAAAAAAGATAGCAACTGCTATCTGCATTCTAAACTAAAAGCGCGGTATTACTTATTGGAAGAAATAGCTGTGAGATTTTCTCAGCAATTTTTCCTTGTTTGTGATATCTATTTTACCTGAAACGAGATAATGCGTTGATTCTATGGTACTCCCGAGTGAGTTGTTCGCTTCACATTGAACTGCTGTACTTTTTTGGGCTGTGAAACTGTACACGGATTCCAATGTATATACATTTATGATGGTTTCCTTATGCTCGGACGCCTGTTGTAAAAATGGAAGTTTAAAGGACTACTTATTGTGTAGTTTTTATTTATTTATTAATGATGATTGATTTTTTACCGATATATATGAAAAAGTATTGTTTTCACACGTGGGATATTCGTCGCAATTTTTCTTATACCACGTAACCTGAGGTAGAGGATATCCTGTGATGAAACATGTAGCATAATTTGGCGTCGAGTTGAACTGAAGAAATTTCGATTTCGAATGTATCGTAAGTGAAGGTCGGTCTACAATCGAGGAACTCTTGTTACCAAAAAGCCACACGAAATCTTACTTGTTCAAATAATAACGCTTTGAATAAGACGTTCGTGTAATTTTTACCTTCCACGGTCAAATTATATTTGATTTTTTGCTCATGAACGCCGTTGTAAATTACCATTTTGTAAATGCCAGTATCCTCGATAGCCACATCTTTGATTTTCAACGATACATTTCCCTCGTTCCAACAGAAGGTATATTTACTTTGCTTTTGAGGTGAAGTGTTCAACTTTTGATCTTTTGGACCATACCTATCACATTGATGAAAATCGTTTTGAGAGATAATGCTTAGTACCATAGATCTGATAAGAAATTATGCCCTTGAAGTGCTCAAACGATGAAACTAAAATCATAATCTCACTGCTCGCTCCTAATTACATGAAGTATTTCACGACTATTCACGATTTGTTCCGAATTAACCCGATGTATGCCGAGGTTACACGACCTACGGACTCTGGATGTATTTCAGTTATATTCCATGCTTTACGAATTCTCACGACGTTTTCCGAATCCATCCGACTTCTTACGAGTATACGCGATATGTTCCGAATTTTTTCGATGTAATTCGATTTTTTTTTCAACGTTAGCGTAGTGTACTTCGCGAAAATAGGTATTTTATTTTATAATTACTAGTTAGTAGTTGGTTAATTTTTTATTATCATTCAACATCATGACGAATTACCAAGTAATCTTTGGTTTCGGATGTGCCCATATAACAGCACAAAATTCGACATATTTTTCTCCAGCTTTCACTTTGAATCCCGTCTGTATTCCTTTTATCGAGACGTTTAAAAAAATCGAACTCAATTCTACAATATGACTTTGATTAGAGCAATCGATGGTTTAATTGGATGAATAATTTAATTACCGTGAATTTGCAACGATTCCGTGAATATTTTGTAATTTGAGTATTGATCGGTGACTTGGCACTTATAAGGACCTGTGTCATTTATTCCTATATTAGAAATATTGAGAATCCGATATATCAATTTGTACCCATCATAGGTCACTTGGGTTACATCGTCGGTGGTGATATTTGTCTGTAATGAAATCCCGAATGATTATATTGTACCAAAAATGGGAAGTTTTAGTTTTACCCCTTCCATGTGCGATGGATAGTTCCATTCTAGTTTGATGTTTATATGAAGAGGAGAAACTACAGAGCAGTTCATCGTAACGTTTTTTCCTTCGATTATCACGGATCTGTTGAAAATACCTGTTGACTTGATATGAATGTAAGGGGTGGAAAAATTGTCTTTTGGAGCTGAAAAGAATTAAGAATGCCAACGGTAGTGAAACACAGATGCCTGGGTGTAATTTCATCCCTTTGTCACGTGTTCGATAAACTTACGATTAAGTTTGGTGTGGAATGTATAAATTGCAGATTTTATTCCGTTGTATGAAGCGTCGCAATAAAATGTTGTTGGATTTGCAAATGCTGCGGTTAACGTGGTGAATCCAACTTTAGGGTCGTAGTTATTGTATTTGTGAGATAGTACCTGCGAATTTATTATCAACCGTTGAAAGAATTCATGATAACTTTGTATTCTAAAAATTACATCAAGTACTCGATACCCACATTTAGCGGTGTCAGGTTGACCTCTACCTCAGGAAACGTAGGCTTACATGGGATTACAATTTCGGAGTACATTTCAGCATCCAACGTAAAATACGAGGAATTAATCGCCAACAAATTATTTTCATCTGCGAGAATTAAATTCGCATATTTTATCGACTTTAATTATCTCGACTAATTCCAATCACCTCGACAGTAAACGTATATTTTGGCCGCATCTTTGACGTTATTTTTCGAGGAACATTCGAAGTACCCGGTATCCAAATAGTGAATCGAGTTCGCGGTGAAATTACGTTGGTACTTTGTATGATTATCAACGGAAAATTCCGTTTCGATTGTTTTGATTGAATGCTGCGAAACAAGAGAATTGCAGAAGTGTCTTTGTTGCTTGTACGTACTTACTTATTTCATGGCCCACAATCCTCGTATAACTTACTCCTGAAGGGAAAGACCATTCTGTAGGAGAATCACTAATGCACATTAAGGCCAATGGTATTCCTGTATCGATGATTAATTCCGATGTTTCGGGGATTATTTGCAGTCCTAGGAAATTACGTTGATAAAGTTGGCAATTTCCGTTTTTATTATTTCCTCTTAAAATAAAACCATTACACTTGGAAATGATTTCAAACAAACCAAAAACCTAATTACCTCATCACAAGTACACTAACATCACTTCAAACAGGAGATCTACCCTATGTGAACCCACCCATCTCCGTTCAAAGAGTGGCTACACTTTTAATAAATATTTAAAGATTAATGACAACTCACCAGAAGCCCATTTAAGGAGTATTACCACGATAAATACTCCTCGCAGCATGATAACCTATGTTAATGATAAAATTCCACAAACAATGGGTTAAACACTTAAAATCAAAAGATCATTTCGATGGTAGTACATATTATGAAACTCTAGGCAGTTATAACGATCTAATGATTAACGATGTGTACGTGACTACTTGTATGGTGAATATTTTTCGATGATGGTATTTAAGTGAGAAATGGTTGTGTAATAGTTTTAGGATTTTTTTTTCATCAATTTCCACTAACTGCGTTATATTTTTGTTATCTATAAACCCATGACTACTGTAAAAACGAGATATTGAATACTTTCACAATGAGTCTTTTTTCAAATTGCATAAAAATTAGAATCACTCTTTCATGATTGAAAGAAAGGCTATAGGCAGATTACCATAAGCGATTTGCCTCAAGGTCCGGATTTTGATGATATTTGGGTGGTAGGTGGGTATTATCGAGAAACGTTCATGACCAAAATTTCAGCTCCTCCGTTTTCGAGAAATAATTTTTTTTTCGAAAATCAGATAATATGAATTTTTTTCTCAAATAAAGTTGACGGAATTGATTGAAATTTTGGTGCATGGTAGACCCTTATAAGGGCCTTTCATGAAAAAATCAACAACCCCCACTTCAATTTTTTCCACTCCAAACGGGCGTTTTTAACTTTACTTTTTTTTAAACTATTTATTTCAACTGGAACAATTTTTTAAACTCATTTTTTCGATGTATTATCGACCCCTAAATATCATACATTTTTTTCAAAACCTTGCCTTCCCAAGGTCTTGGTCAAAAATCACAAAAACCGCGCGCGCGCGTTGGCCGAAACTTCCCACTACGCGGTAGCGCCTCGTTCACCGTTGCGCCCGGCACCGCGTTTGGCCTGTAGTAACGTGCCTAACGCGGCAACTCGCGTAATCGTAAACGAGGCGCTACTGCACAGCGAGAAGTAACCATTAAGGCGCGCGCGCTCAAGCTTATCATTTAAATAATTTTTTTTTACAAAATCTACCGATTTTTAGGTGTAGGATCATATAACATTTTTTGTTTGAAATAATTTCAAGATTAATTTGCGATTTCTTTGCCGTCAAAAAAGTAGACTTTTGCAAAATGCGAAGCAAGGTAAAAAACAACATTATCTTAAGAGAGTTGAATTACTCTTACAAGTATCATGTGAAGTGTGATCAGTAGCTGTAGTATGTGTATCAAAAAGTTCCATGGTGATTGTCTTCAACTAAGTATTTATAAAGAAATAAATTTTAACAAGAATTTAATAAGGAAACAATAGACATAAAATCTTCCAAAAACCTTCACAAAACCGACATAAAAACTTCCAACACCTAAAAATAGACTTAAAACTGACGTGAAACCTTCCAAAACATAAAAAGATACATAAAATCAACATAAATCCTTCCAAGACATTAAAAAGTCTTTTATGAACACAATTTTGTTGTATAACAGTTGCATCATTGTTTAGGCTAGGTATATTTACAGTTGTTATTTTCTTGATATTATTAAATCTAGGTCCCTCTTTAGGGACAGATTTCAGTTGTAAATATTTAGTTTTTACAAAAATTTCTTCATCTTCAATTGCAGAAAGATAGGAAAATTTAGAGAATCATAATACTGATGTTCCTAATTACTTATTTATTTATTTTAGTACAAACAGTCATTGAACTTATGAATACCTACATAGATCTTATCTTTATTTCCAGAAAGTATCACGCATAAATATATCATTTCCTTTATCGCTATACACATACAGTATACGACAAATTAATAAATGGAGCCATTTTCAGGGAGAATGTAAAAGATATGAAATACGTTCTTTATAATCTTGTAAAAGCTCTTTATTTGAGAAGCGTAGGAGCAATATTCACCTTCACAACTTTCAATGCTTAAATAGCCATTCTGAAATAAGAGTGCCGCAAGTGATTCCTCATCTTTCGTATTATAGTATTTTCCTCTAAGAATAAGCTCTGTAGCATATATTTCAATTGCAGAACAATTCTTGATTTGATTTCCTAAGAGATACTGAACGTATATTTCATCAAGCTCTTTCAAGTTCTCGTTCAGAAAACTTCCAGATCCACTTGTTTCACTCCAATCGGTCGTTTTGGTACCTTCTGAATTCAGGAAATTGATAACCGAACACGGACAATATACTCGTACATGTGCAGAGGAAAACTGGAAACCACCGTGACACTCTTCCATTACTTTAAGAATGTCTGTAGCTTCTTTCTTCCTGATGGTTGCAACATTTTTGATAAAATCGCCAAAATAGTCCCGTAATTCTTCGTTAGTGAAGCCGACAATTGCGGGGTAGTTCAAATCCATTGTTAGGTCTGTCTCGGCATCGTTATCTGTCATTTCGATTCGATTCACTCCCGTTATAAAAGATAAATGAATATTGGAATTACCTTTAAGGGTAGGAAAAAAGCATTGCAATATACATAAGATTGTCTTGGTTACAGTCTTATCATTCACATAGGCACGGCAGTAAGGCGAGTCGTACTCGTCGATCAGGACAACGACAGGTAATTTCTTAGCATCCTTCAGCTTCTCTATCAGTTCCCCAAAGCCACTCACAGCGGTTGGTGCCTTAAGATTGATTTGATATGAATTTGCTACCGTCTGCAATTTGGACATGAGGTCAGCTTTGAAATCTTCCACAGAGTCAACTGAAAGTCCTCTGGAGAAATCAAGTCGAATTACCGGATACTCGGTCCAGGGATCAGGATGGTTTTTACCGATAAACGTATTATTAAATAGTTTTCGGTTACCTTTGAAGAACTCGAACATCGTGTCGACCAGAATTGATTTTCCGAACCTCCTAGGACGCGCTAGGAAGAATGTTTTCGGTGAAAAATCTCCCTGTTTCCTCAGAATGAATTTACTGAGGTACTGAGTCTTATCCACGTAGCATTTATACTCGACTAGCGTTTGGAAACTCGTAATATTCATTGCTGGTAGTTTGGCACATCTGTTTCCAAGTTTCGGTGCAGGTATCGTCGCAGTAGACTGATCATCTGATGGTAATGACGTTGCAGATTGGAAAATGATGTTCAACGCAATCAACAATAGGTACATCTTATGTAACAGGCACATTGTCAACGTGATTACACAAATACAGCGGAATGAAGACGTTACTGAATTGGGGCGCGAGAATTCCTTCTAAATAGCACAGCCTAAGGTTTCTTACATATATTTTTTAATCAACGAGTAAATGGATTCTCGCTGATAAGATCTGATTAAGATTGCCTATTTATTCGTATCATATTCATTACTTTGGTTTATAAAAAAAATTCATTGAGATAAGCAAACTCATTTCTCTAAGACGTACAGTACAGTAACTTATTATGATAGGTCGAATTGTATTTATCGTAGCTTCGAGCCTCAATTGTATCATAGTTAGAGGGTCGAATTAGGTACTAATGGATGGAGAAAATGATTTCTTACAAGTTGACCTATAACTCGACTGCGTTTACCGTATTTTATAATGTTAATCAAAATTTAAGTTGTGGATGAAATTTCAAAATTTTTGAATTTTTGGTATTTTGAAAGTTTTGTCATCAGACAGGATAAAGGGTATTATTTTATGTAGAGTAGCCGAGTGGTTTTGTACACGACCTTGAGACGAGAGACCCAGATTCGATTTCCGTCGCCGACGATGTTTTTCAAATAAAGTTATAAATGATGAAAGAAATACAAAGTTCGATCGTTTAGTACTAAGTTCAAACGCTCTAGCCAACAAAATGCTGAATTGCCGACTAATGGAAGTGAAGTATACTTCTGATTGAAAATTCACACATTATTGATGTTTTACGATGACAGAATTTATCATGTTTTCGTTGCTGAAAAACCAATTGTCATTTTCGTTTTCCTTCTCTACTTTTCTGACTTTTGTTTTTTTAGCTACAAAAACGTGATGAATTTCTTAGAATATCAAAAAAATATCATTTTTCCATCGAGTTGATGTTTGGAGATGGTTGGGTACTTAGCATAGTACGTAGAATTCCAAAAAAATAATTTTCGTGCTTTTTGTTAGGTGGTTCTCGTAATTGCGGAATTAACGTGAGGGGTATGTAAACTCGTAACAATTTCATTTAGGTACATAAAAGCAAAAGGAATTGTGTTGGTAATCACTAATCATGTATGAATTAACATCGAACTAAGTCGTAATCTTTATCCCTAATTTTCTCATTTATTATTTTGGTCCTCTCATTTCCC
>QBDW01000661.1:0-29272 GCA_003261595.1 Maconellicoccus hirsutus
TTTTTGGTAAAAGTTTAAAGTACTTTGGTGTTTATTTTCCCTTTATCATTTAGGTCGTTAAGCGTGTAACGTGTTGCAAGAGAAGAAGTACAGATTGTTCGTACGATTGCAGCAGTTCGATAATGAAAAAAATCTAAATTTACATCGCATCTATATGTCGAAGTATATCACGTGAGAGTTAATTTTAGGCCATATTGTCTCAATGAACCATCAAGGCGGAAAACTTACAAGGCTCGGAGAAACACACAAATTAATATTCGCAGCTTTGAAATTCACGTTTGATAACTTAATTATAATACACGTTGCGTTATAAATTAAATTATAACTTATTCGTATATGCCGAAAGGCCCAACGTACGAATGCAGCTAATAACATTTCTTGCTTATATTTCTTCAATGACACAGAAAATTAAATAAACTTTATCCAAACGAAAACGTCAACTCAAAAACGAACTCCTAATTCAAAATAATGACCGTCGTAAAGAATACGCTCGTTGCCCACGCCAGAAATTTACGCTTGTCAAATAACACCGTTTATAATTAAGATTCATTTTACTCGAGAACTTTGAACACGATACAATATACGCAGCCCAACCTTATCGAGTTCGAATTATCTTTAACTCGATGACCATCGAATGCGGCGCGAGCTACGAAACTTGGACATATTAGGCCAAAAATCGTATAAATTTTCATTACGTAAGTCCGCGCGCGCTCATCAAGTTTGTAATATCGTTTCCCGACGAGGAATAGCGCAAATTAGTAGTTTTCCTTTTGGAGTTTCCTACACGAAGAGCTCGAAACGTTAATGAAGCTTGTGTCTATGTTTACACGATAGAGCTGGGGGGGAGGGGATCAAATGAGGTTTATGCCTTATGCTAATTGATTCGATCAATTCGTTGCTGTTTTTTGGGTTTAATATCGAAGAATACAGGAAATATGGGAATGGTTTTTAATAGATTTGATAAAAAAAAACTGATGAGTCATGTAGAGTTCAACAGGTACTTGACGAAAAATACAGGATGTTGACTTTGTTTTTTTTTTAGAGGGGAATTTCCGTATGATTGAGATTAAATTGGTAAACCTGGACCGTGATAACATCAGGATTAGAATTCCAAAATTTACATCAAAATAGCGACAAAAAAAAATTCATATTACATTCAATTTGTTAATTGAAAATTGCAGGGAAACTAAAAAACATGAATTTAATAGAAAAATTAATCTTCAAAATAGATATTAATATCGCAATATCAATTATCAAAACGAAAAATCAAAATCAAAAACGCTGAAATTAAAATTGAAATATTTATATCAAAAAGTGATATTTTCATCGATATCACAGCATCGAAATGAAAATATCGAGGTTGAAATATTGACGTGAAAATATTAATACGTAAATATCGAAGTGAAAATGCCAAAATCAAAATACTAAAATCAAGTCACAGTATCAAAATCGAAACATCGGAATTCAAATTGAAATATTGAAAACAGAAGTCACCATATCAGAAATCTATATCGAAATATGTATCAACATCAGAACATCGATATGAAAATATCCAAGTAAAAATACCAAAACCAAAGCGATAAAATTAATGTTACTAAATTCGATTCCGCTCATCAAGAAATTCCAGAGTCGCGACTCACTGCAGATCTGGAAACATCATTTGATCGTGGAATTTTTTACGACGTCACGATATTTGTTAAAGGCACACCCTTCAAACTCATAAGAACATATTGGTTGCCCGTGGTTCAGTTTTTGAGGCAATGTTTACAATCCAAATGTCAAAAGCTCAACATAATAGAATCGATAAGGTTCGGTTATCGAAATCAAAATACTATTTTCAGAATATCGATTTCAAAAATCGAAAGTGAAAATATTGACGGCAAAAATCGATAGCGAAAATATCGAGTTTAAAAATTGATGATGAAAAAATTGATTTTGAAAATCGATAGTGAAAATATCGATTTTATCGATTTCAAAAATCGATAGTAAAATCAAAATATGATGTGAAAATATCGATATCACGGTATCGAAACGAAAATAACGATTTCAAAAATCGACAAAGAAATCAAAATACCAGCGTCAGATAATCGACACTATATCGAAATAAAAAAATCGATTTTACCAATTTCAAAAATCGATAGTGAAATCAAAACATGATTTGAGAATATCGATATCACGATATCGAAACGAAAATATCGATTTCAAAAATTACCAGCGTCAAATAATCGACATTATGATATCGATATTAAAAAATCGATTTCACCAATTCCAAAAATCGATAGTGAAATCAAAATATGATGTAAGAATATTGATATCACGATATCGAAACGAAAATATCGACTTCAAAAATCGACAAAGAAATCGAAATACCAGCGTCAGATAATCGACATTATGATATCGAAATTGAAAAATCGATTTCAAAAAACGATAGTGAAATCAAAATACCAGCGTCAGATGATCGGCATTATGATATCGAAATTAAAAAATCGATTTCAAAAGTCGATAGTGAAATTAAAATATGATGTGAAAATATCGATATCACGATATCGAAATAAAAAAATCGATTGTGAAATTACACGAGTGTCAAATAATCGACAGATCATGATATACTAAAATATCGATTTCAAAAATCAACAAAAATTAAAATACCAGAATCAAAATATCGATATCACGATATCAAAACGAAAATATCGATTTCAAAAATCGACAAAGAAATCAAAATACCAGCGTCAGATAATCAACATTATGATATCGAAATTAAAAAATCGATTTCAAAAAACGATAATGAAAAAATCGATTTTATCAATTTCAAAAATCGATAATGAAAAAATCGATTTTGTGAAATCAAAATATGCGAGAATATTGATATCACGATATCGAAACGAAAATATCGACTTCAAAAATCGACAAAGAAATTAAAATACCAGCGTCAGATGATCGGCATTATGATATCGAAATTAAAAAATCGATTTTAAAAGTCGATAGTTAAATTAAAATATGATGTGAAAATATCGATATCACGATATCGAAATAAAAAAATCGATTTCAAAAATCGATTGTGAAATCAAAACATGATTTGAGAATATCGATATCACGATATCGAAACGAAAATATCGATTTCAAAAATTACCAGCGTCAAATAATCGACATCGTGATATACTAAAATATCAATTTCAAAAATCGACAAATAAAGCAAACTACCAGTGCCAGATAATCAATTTCATGAGTTTATAATATCAAAATTGAAACATCGAAATCGAAATATCGATTTTAGAAATCAACGGTGAAAATGAAATATCAAAAATATTGATCAATAACAAAATCTCTAAAATCAAACCACCAGCGTTGAAAATTTCAACTTGGACAAAATTTTTTATCGCTACAACTCCTCCAAATTGACTTGGAGATGGACTTTTGGGGTTTTGACATCGTTATGTACCGCACAATAATTTGAAAATAAATGAATTATTTTTTATTTATGACAAATTTTAGATAATAATTTTTCAATTTTAGGTGCAATTTAATTCAGCTATGTATCATTAGTAACACGCGATAATTTAAATAAATGAAATTTTTTTCATAAATATAATTACAAAACAAAAACTAAACGAAAAACGACGTATAATAAATTAAAAAAACACAAATATTGAAATAAATTATCGATTCATAAATACGGTATATACAAATAAGTTATCAACCAATGAGCAAACTGTTATTTCATCATCTACAATTTAAACGAACATTATTACGACAAAAATGAAATTACGAATATCAGAAACTTATTCACGACTGGTTTATTCTTCGTTTCGTAAATGAAAAATGACATAGAAAATATCGAGAAATCTTTGAAATTACGATACTACGAAACAGATTCCATGAAAATGTTATTCGACTGGTAGTATTTAAACGTCGATACTTCTTGGGTAAGAGAATAAGAGAATCATAAATTATTTGCGGTTAAACGAGGGTAAGAAAAAATTAACCGTGACAGTTCATAGAAAATCAAATAGTCAAGTTGGTATAACTCGGTTTGAAATTAGACGGCGCCAAGTTGGAAAATTCGATTGAACTAGTGAAAAATATTTCCATAGTTCGGACAATTTAATAGTTTTCATTTAAAATTACCCTTTAATTATGCGGCGAATTTTCGCAAAGTACGCGTAATTTTCATCGGTACGAAGAACTTTTCGTTTGAATATGATGATCACCAGTTGGCAAATGCGTAATGGATTTTTCGTGTATTATTTTTTCTAATATAACCGTAGTAACGTTAAATAAGGCGAAAAAGTCAACTATGTCAGATATGAATGACAGTTTGATAATTATTGTTAAGAATGTAAATAAGGAGCGGAAAAATGTCGACGAAATTTCGTTCATTTTGAGGGGTTTATAATGGATATAAGGCAATTATAAACGAGCGTATTAACCAATGTGAGAAATCCACGATATCCAAGCTCGTGTAACCGAGTCGATGTCTAAATTTATACTATAACTGAAAGACGTCAATTTTCACAAAGTACACCAGCACGTCAATCATGATACGCGGATGATTTACCACAGATAAGTTACGTGCGGTAAGTTTTCCTCGATAGACAAATGGGATTATCGAAACTTTATCGTTTTACGTTGTTAAAGGTTTTTGATCTTTTGAACGTTAATTACTAACTACGCTTTTACACGTTTGGCATTTCTTTTTTCTTTTTATTCCTTTTTGAAATGGGGAAATAATGCCAAGTTTTTCAACTGCGTGATAATCGCTTTTTTATTTTCATTCAACCTTTTTTTTCCTCAGGTAGCATGGTTAATGTTTATTTTTTTCGATATTTTTTTTTGGGTGAATTTACAGTTGAACTATGAAAGAAATATTAATAAGTAGGGCATCTTTGAGCGTAATTGAAAAAATTTTAATTACGTAATTTCTCAACTTGAATCACAAACGAGAATCGTTATTATTTCCTCCATAATATTCGTACGATAAAATGATCATAATTCAGTTGTATGATATTGCAATATTGATACTAAAATAAATAATTTTAAATTTTGATATTTCCATATTGGTATCAATAATACAAATGTTGTTGATTTCGATAATTCAATTTCAATTATTTTACTTAAATAATTTATGCCCAACATTGGTAACTTATTTTTTATGATTCATTTTCGATGCTTCGATATCGACGTTTCAGTTTGATAATTTGATATCGATATTTCGATTCGATGTTCTGATAATGATATTTTTGTTCAAAATTTTGACATCGATATTTTTATTCGACATTTTGATATCGATATTAAAATATCGATACTTCAAATTGGTAATTTGATATCGACATTTCAATTCGATGTTTAGATATCGATATTTCTGTCGATATTTCGATATCGAAATTTCAATTTGATGTTCTCATATCGATACTTTAATTTGATAATTTGATATCGATGTTTCGATATCGATATTTCAGTTCGATATTTTGATATCAAAATTTCAATTCGATGTTCTAATATCGATATTTTTGTTCGATGTTTTGATTTCGATATTTCGGTTTGATGTTTTGATATCAAAATTTCAATTCGATGTTCTAATATCGATATTTTTGTTCGATATTTCAGTTCGATGTTCTGATTTCGATATTTTCGTTCGATAATACGGTTCGATGTTTTGATATCGAAATTTCAATTCGATGTTCTGATATCGATATTTTTGTTCGATATTTCTTGTCGATACTTTGATATTGAAATTTCGATTTGATGTTCTGATATCGATATTTTTGTCGGTATTTTGATATCAAAATTTCATTTAATTTTTAAATAATAATTTTCAATTTAAAAAAAAAATATTTTAAGTCACTTGATGTTATATTATAACCTTGTGACGTTGAACTTCAAATAAAAAAAAAAATCAATTCGATGTTCTGATATCGATATTTTTGTTCGATATTTCTTGTCGATACTTTGATATTGAAATTTCGATTTGATGTTCTGATATTGATATTTTTGTTCGATAGTTTGGTTTGTGTTCTGTTGTTGATATATTACGTCGATATTTGATATTGATATTTCGATTCGATAACTTGATATTGATATTTTAATCCAATATATCGATATCTACATTTTAGTTTAATGCTCTAGTATCGATATTTCATTTTGGTATCGATATTTCGATAATATCAAATTGAAAATATCAAAACTGAAGCATAAAAATTGAAACATTATTGTCAGAATATCAATATAAAAATACCGAACTGAAAATAAATCGATATAAGGTGAAATACTGTGATTACAATATTGAAATATGAATATCAAAATCGAATATCTCAGCATAATATATCAATTTATTTTTACTTTGATATTTCTATATCGATGTTTGACGTGGATGCTTTAATTTTGATGCCACCATCAAAGGAGGGGAAGGGAGTAAAGGGAGCAACTGTCCTCAAGTTAAATTGAACTTCATAAATGTGGTTCCATCATCAAGCTGAATTTTTAAATAAAACTTACAATGATTTTTAAAAAAATTTTGCTAAAGAATTTCCCAAAAATTATAAGACAAAATTAAGATGTTTTTATAATTAGGAATCCATTTTTGACAAAATTTTAGCAAGTTGTAATTTTTTATCATTCAAACGATGTTTTGTAAAGCATCTTTATCATGATAAAATTTCTTCTTTCTTTTATCAGGACAAAAATTTAACCCCCCACCCCCCTTGTCAAGTTTTTTTTGATCAATGATTTCATGTTAGTTCCTTCTTCCCATATTTACTCGTATTAGCCGAGGACGCCTATGCTCAAAATGTCAATCACTTTAATAAATTTATTAATCCCCCTCCCCACTTTACCACACAAACACATTCTTCTGTCTTCCGTAATAAAACGAAAGATATTGAACTTATCGTACTACATACTTCATCTACGAGTAGTACATAGGCATGTTTCACTTCTAGGAGTATTTTTTCGATACTTTGATAATTTCTCTCAATAAATTCATCTTTTTCAGGAAAAACCATGAACATTCAAAACTACGATTTCAAGACAACCCTCCACGACAACTTCGGCGCGATTGTACTCGCGTTGTTGATCATCCTATACCACATATCAAAACCCTATTTCAAAGCGATTGCGAAACACTTACGCGTAAAATTTCACAAATACACCTTCCCTCAGCTCCACATACAACTACCAACTGCGGGCACCGCCAATACCGAATATATCCGCGTACGTTCCATCGGAAGCTCATACATCGTAATCAACTCTCCTCAATTAGCCGAAAAAATAATCAACAACGCGGATAATTTCCAAAGCGCAACTTTCACATCGCAAACGTTCAATTTCGCTTTAAATTTATTACGCATTCCCGACGAATGGAGGAAGTTGAAAAAATTCCTGAACGTATTTGCAAAAATGCGATTCGACGATTTGTATTCCCTGCCACAGGATGAAACCGCCGACGCCGTACAAAAGAATTCCATCGAATATTCCATCCACCCGGACGAATCATCGAGGCAAACGAACGTTGTTTCTTTAACATCCCCGAACGATGGAAACACCCCCTTGAAATTATATCCGTCATTAGCGACGAATAAAAGCACCGATACGGAAACACGTTCATATCACCCCTCCGGTCAATCGGTGAAATTTACATCGAAAATGGATACTGATATGGAATCATTATCCGAAGCTTTTCTCGAAAAAAAGCCTTTGAAAGAATGCTATTACACTATTCCGGAGCAATTTACTTTAATGAAAGTACAAATCGAACATTCTACGTGCGATACTCGAGTAATGAATTTAAACAATACTTTAATAACGAAATCACACGATTCCGACAAATCGAACGGCTTAGAGTTGTTTTTCCCTTTGATTAAATATTGCATCAAGGAGTTGATCGTTTTACTCGAGGCGAAATCCAATCGTCGAAATACCATTAACATTAATCTCATCTCGTACCGAAACGCGGTCAATATCCTGGGCGTTTGTTTGTTTGGCAAACACATAAGTCAATTGACCGGCTCGAGGTGTCAGTTTTATCGCGTCTGCGATGACCTCATGGAGATTCTGCGCCATCAACAGAAAACCAAGGTTATTCAATACATCAAAGATATGTTACACCCGGAATCATCGAAGCATCACAATCGACGTATTTCCGACATCGTAGAATTTTTCAATTCACTCGTCAACGATTGCTTGAACGATCGATATGAAGGATACGAGAATAGTCTCGTTATAACGTTGGTGAAAAAATTCAAAACCATTTCGCCAAACGACGCGAGTAAGAAAATTGGAAATTTTCTAGTAAATTACAAAACACAGCTTCGAAATTAATTAGCTCCGTAGGTCATCAACATCGGCCCTTCATACTCGGCGCCTTTAATTAGCGTCGTATTTAAAACAATGTCGTCTTTTGGGCTCGAAAAGGCATCGATAAAATCTAATTTCCTATGAAGACTCGGTTTTCGCATCTTTTTGAATTAATTTTTCATTACGTGTACCTTCGATAAAAGCCCAAGTCTCGGTAGGATACGCTCGTAGATGCGTCGCCTTCGAATTCACCGACATATTCGTCTTCGTCGAGTTAAAAGCGAGTAAATTACGTTGAAAAATTAATAATTTCACGAATCCCATTCGATGCTATCTAAAATTAAATAACGCGTCGTTTGCTAAACGAAAGATATAAATCTGAGTAAATTCAACACTCGCTGGAAAGCTTCGCTATAATCTGCTCCAGCGTACTTTTAAAACATGTTATTCGCTAATTTGCTTACGTAATAATTATCATCGCCGTTTATTCTTGGGATACTTGAAAAAATACGCTTTTTGACGCAGGTCCCATCTCAGCGTTTCTCATCTCGTTTACAATCAATGTGCTGGAGATATTAAGCGGTAGTACGAGTTTAATTATCAGCCAACTCGCTAAAGACGCCGAATTACAATGTAAAATTAGAAACAACGATAAAATGCAATTTAATCTCGAAGGGATTCCGATTCTGAGATGGCAAAATATCACAAAAACTACGATGACGGATTCGCTAATAAAAGGTGAGTTCACGAGGTGCATAAAAATATGCAAAACCGTAGCTATTTCGTTTACACGAATCGTTACAAATTTACATAACATCGAAGTGCATATTTCTGAATGCAGAAAAATTCCTCGAATTGAAATATCCTCGTAATTAAATTCACCTCATACCGCATTCACAATAAATACGCCTCACAATACAACTCATCTCATTCCAGATACCTTCAAAAATCACCCCATCGACCCGGTCATACCTTTTGTCTGCAAACACCCTTACTACATACCAGAGACAAAAATCCTCCTGACTCCGGCCAGCCTCATACTCATACCACCGCACGTTCTCCAAAGCAGCACGAACACCGACACCACGCCAGCACTTCTGGGAGACCTAGCAATAGACCTCGAAACGGAATCGTTCAACTCATTTGGTAAGTTCCCCCTGCCGCAACAAAATACCCCCATTAATACTTTGTTTCAATCGCAGTCGAAAAATTCATCCATATATGCCTGAAAACCTCCATAGTCGGTTTACTCCAACAATATATATTCACTTGGGATGATCAAAGCGCCGAACAAGACGTAGCCTCTTGTAGGTTTACGACGCTACACAATGAAATATTCGTCAACGTATCCAGGCTCGATAAACGCGGAAAAGTAATCGTCTTTGAAGAGTCACTCAACGCTTTTCACCTGATGAAAAACGCGTCTCCGTGGCGTCGTATTTTATCCTGGCGGTTTCACAGTTTATTATCAAATTGAGCGCAGCTATGTATATGCGTATCCGCGTGTAAATAAATTACCGTATTTTAACGTAATTACCAAAGGTATTCGAGTAAGTGCAATGTTTCTTTGTATAATGCAATCAAGCCAAGAGAAAAGGATTACAAGAGGGAGATGAAAAATTTCCCATATACTTGTATACACGTCTATGTGGAAATATTGCAAAAATTCAAAAAGCTTTCATTTAGTAGGAAATAAAGAAATCTGTCAAGTTGTAAGGTGGAAATCTCACATGGCCTTGCAATATTACAATAATTAATAAATTATTCACAAATTGCAAAAAAACCAAAAATTTATTTACCTAATTGCAATATCAAAAATATGAATAAAATTGAAAGAAAGCAGCAATATTTATATTAAAAACACAAAGCATCAAAATTAAAAACATAATTAAAATTGCAAAAATCAAAAATTCTTCAAAATTTTGCTTAAATAATTTTTTTAAATAGATATATTGCTAAAAGTAAACACAGTTATATTATATCTCAAAAATGTTCCGTAATATTACTAAAATTAAAATTGAAAATCTATCAAAATATCGCTGAATTGCTCGTAAATTTTTTGTAATACATTAAAAAATTAAAAATCAGTTGAAATATTGCAAAACATTTGTGAATTTATTTGCAAAAATTGGAACTTAAAACGACATAGTGTTTTTCGAAATTAATTTCATATGATTGTGAGTGCGAAACATTGCAGAATGTACTTGCAACAAATCACAGAATAGTTTATGAAACAAATGTAGCAAATTATTTTTTTTAGTTTCTTGCAAAGTAATTTTGTGCAATTTTTTGAAAATTGTTTATTTGCAAATTTTGCAAAATTGTGATAATGCGTTTTTTGCAAAACTGTTTTTTTGCGATTTGTTGCACAATTACTTTTTACAATTCATCATAAAATTATTTCTTACAAATTCTTGCAAAATTGTTTTCTGCAATTTCTTGCAATTTTTGCAAAGTTGGTTCTTGCAATTATTGCAAAGTTATTTCTCGCAATTTTTGCAAAGTTGTTTCTAACAAATTTTGCAAAATTATTTTTTTCATGATTTCTTGCAATTTTTGCAAAGTTGTTTCTTGCAGTTTATTGCAAAATTATTTCACACGATTTCTTGCAAAGTTGTTTTCTGCAATTTCTTGCAATTAATGCAAAGTTGTTTCTTACAAAAATTGCAAAAATTATTCTTCGTGGGGAAATTGCAAAATTATTCCTTGCGGGAAAATTGCAAAATTATTCCTTGCAGGAAAATTGCAAAATTATTACTTGCAGTTTATTGCAACATTATTCCTTGCGGTTTATTGCAAAATTATTTCTTACAATTTCTTGCAAAATTACTTCTAGCAATTTTTGCAAAGTTGTTTCTTGCAATTTTTGCAAAATTGTTTCTTACGAAAATTGAAAAATTATTTTGCAACATTTTTTCTTGCAAAATTATTTCTTGCAGTTTATTGCAAAATTATTTCCTACAATTTCTTGCAACATTATTCCTTGCTGTTCATTGCAAGATTATTCCTTGCGGTTTATGGCAAAACTATTACTTACGATTCATTAAAAGATTATTTTGCAACATTATTTCTTGCAAAAATACGTCTTACAATTTGTTGCAAAATCATTTCTTGCAATTTGTTGGACAATGATTTCTTGCAAAATGAGTTTTAAATCAACTCACAAAAACCAAAATTTGACATAATTTTGTAAAAAAGTTTCAACGTATGACAAATTGTAAAAAACTTTGCAATGTATGGCGAAAAATAAACATTGTATCAGTATATTGCAAAATTTTATGAAGATAGCATCAATTAGAAATGATTACATCTCTTGAGATTTGAATTTTCATCAAAAAGATTGCAAAAATAAAAACAGCTGGCTCGAAAAAGAAAAACTTGTGAAATCATTTCGTATCGGCTTCATCAAAACTAAAATAATAACAACGTGTTGCAAAAATTAAAAACTACGTACAGCAAAGAAATCGAGAAATACTCAAAATTTCCCAAAAACTAAAAAATTCGCTCAACAATAACAGGAAAATTTTCAAAATATCCTTCATTACAGGAAGCACAGACAAATTAAAAACAGAATCGCAGTATTTAAGAACGCATTGTTACAAATCAACCCTCCGGTAATCGCGCAATATGAGCAATAATCATCTATGAATTTCGTACGATACTTCATCCGATACGAATCCTTTTCGAGTATTACCTCTCCAAGTTTCAATTACAACGGGTAAATTCCAATATACAAGTTCTTGACCACTTGAACCCGTCAAAATGCATATAAAGCTCGGTATAATTTCAATATTCGTAAAGCCTCGAGCAAACTAACTCACCTTAGATTGCGAAATACTCGTTGAGACGATGTATTAAAAACATACAATTCAAAATTAGCGGCTTCTTCGTTCATAAAACAATATCAATCGTTGAATAAACATTCACATATATTTTTCCGCATATGTTAAGCTCCGTATATAGGTAAAACGTACCCTAACGAAAAATACACTCGATTCTATATGTTGAACGACTACACACGGCACGGTTATCAATCTTGAAGACGGTAACTTAAATTGGAACATTTATTCAGAATAAAATTTTGACGAACAAGGCCTCATGTTTATTTTATGAATACCAAGTTGATTAACCGTCTTTGCGGCGTATACCACAATTTTCGAACGAACTGAAAAATTACCCTTTTTGAAAAACGCCACGTTTGAAAAATATTCCGAGCAAGTTCCCAGTATGTATTATTTTTTACCTGTACCTCATCCTATATCTAATTGAGATGTACACTTTATATCAGTATATAAAATCGTATTTCTTACTCTCGCTAAAATATTTCTGCCGTGGAAAAAAATACATATACGAAGATGTAGGGAAAAAAACAACCTAAAAAGGTAAATTTAAATCCCTCTTAAACCTAGCATTATTGGATTGTAAATATTTTGACCTTCGTAATACCCTCCTTTTATAATATTTTCAACCAATTTTCCTATACCAACGATGCTAACATGAGGAATAATTTATAAAAGGTTATGATCGCGTTTCCATCTCGTATCTCTGAAGAATTCCACCTAATTTTGTTTCTTTCGATGTACATCTCAAATACCCTGGAAGTCCTTCACGAGTAAACCGCGTCGTGAGAAACTACACTTTGCGTACCCCTACCTACTCATTTACCATTAAATCCTCTTCGGGTGAAAAAAATTGTAAAAATTTTTCACATAATTGATACGATGGTTATTTTCGCAAAATGATCACGAATTTGAATTTTCTTTTCACAAAAGATCCGATATTTTTCGCCATTTATACAGGAATTTAATATAAAAATTTCGCGAATTATTTCATCATTACGATGAAAAAATTCAAACACCCTCGGTTCATTTTTTTCCATCCATTATTCGAAATGGTATTAAATCCTCTTATCGTATTTTTCCTCAATACTCCGTTCTCCTTATTCAAATCGAAAAAAAAAATTAGAAAACGTTTATAATGATGCTCGATTGTTTGAGAAAAAAAAAACAACGTCGCGAACACTTTTATACTTTTACCTTCGGAAATTTCGTAAAAAAAGCCTAGGTTTTCTCGAGAACAGAACTTTAATGATAAGCACGTCGTTTTCGTCATTTTTCAGAGTTTCTATTTTAATTAAAGAAACCCCGGATAAGTTTAATTTCGAAGATTCGCCACGTCGAAGGGTTGCGTCGAAACGAAAAAATGTAAAATTTAATTCGTTTTTCGACACATCACGTCGTATTTTCGTGTTCAACGAAACGTTAACGTGTTGTGTTCAATTTGACCGTGAATTGTAATCGAATGTTGTTCGAATGAAATTTCTTCGACATAATTTCGTTTCGATGGCGATGGTTTTCGTAAAAATTGCGCGAAAAAAAGCCCTTACGGACTCGAGGGGTCGTCAAAGCTTCGATACGTCGCGTGGCTCGAGTCAACGATGAGGTATATTTTACCACGCATTGGAATTCCGCCTAAAAAGTGACTTATTTCGAACGCAGCCTGTCTGAAATAATTTCGCTAAAACGTGATAGAAAGTATTTCGTTTTTCATTGTATGTAAAAATATCTCCATTTCGATATTTTTTACAAAATGACAAAAACGATGCAAGAAAGTACGATTCGGAAATATTTCTAATTCTGATAAAGAATGAAATATCGCGTAGTAAAATTTCAAATAGGGTTGAAATAATTTACGTAACTCGACATCTGAAATATCGACGAGGTTTTATAATCTGGTAAAAAAATACTAAAAAAAAAATTCATTATGGAAATATCTCGTAAATTCCACCAAGTAAACAAATACGAAATTATTTCACATTGTAATGCAAACCTTTTTATGTATTTAAATTTACAGTTCATTATTTACGGCGAATTTAACTTGGAAATGCCAAGAATTATTACGTAGTTGAAAGAAATTAACGAAAGAGCAGAAATTCCAAATTCGCGGAATTTCTGACGTCATCAGACAGATGATTCGCGGAGATGTCATACTATAAAAAGCTTGCAAATTTCGTGTATTTTATAAAAATTCAAGTATGCAATATCTGCCAAATTTAAAGCTTCCTAAGAATGTTTCGTAAATATAGATTATCCCTGAGCTCGAATTATTTTTGGAAATTCGCAAAAATAAAAAATGTACGGAAACAATAATACATATACAGCGTGTCCCAGAAGTCCCGCACGGTACCTTTTATTTTTGATGGGGGATAGTGAAAAAAATCCACCGGTTTTGTACTTCTCCTGTGAGGCGTATTCTATGAGGGGGTCGAAAATTTTTGGCCTACATACAGGGTGTCCTACAAACCACAAAACGTGTTTTTTCTCGAGAAATTTAAATGGAAGGGGTATTTTATTATATTGAAATCGAACGCTACGCCCCAGTGTGGTGATGATGAAAAAAAAATGTTTGCAACCGGTTATCAATAACCCCTTGGAAAAAAAGAGATATGAAAAAATTTTCAAACAAAAGTTGTAGAACGTCAAAAATAGTTCAATTTTGTAGAATTATTTTTGTAACCGGTTCGATGTTTCACTGCTGGCAGTCGATATTTTTGGCATAGTCGTGATGAAGTGCAGTCATGGAAAACCGATGACCCCAGCAAATAAGAGATAGAGAAAAATGTTTCAAACAAAAGTTGCACAGCATCAAACAAAATTAATTTTTTGTCCTCTTCATTTTTTCAACCGGTTTGATATTTCATGACTAGAAGAGATTTTTATCAGAAATGTTAGTGCAAATTTGCTATCGAGCATTACCTGTAAAATATCAAACCGGTTGCAAAAATGAATAGGACAAAAAATTTATATTTTTTGATGCCCTATAACTTCTGTTTGAAACATTTTGCTTTATCTCTTATTCACTGGGCCCATTGGTTTTTCCATAACTGTTCTTTTTCATTACGATTTTGGCAAGAATATCGGCTGCCAGTAGTGAAACATCGAACCGGTTGCAAAATTGATTCTACAAAATTAAACCATTTCTGACGCTTTACAACTTTTTTTCCAAATTTTTTCATATCTCTTTTTTCCCAGAAGTTATTGATAACCGGTTGAGAACTGGTGGACCGGTTGCAAAATTTTTTTTTCATCGTCACCACAGTGAGGCGTAGTGTTCAATTCCAACATAATAACATACCCTTTCTATTTAAATTTCTTGAGAAAAAACACGTTTTGTGGGCTGTGGGACACCCTGTATGTAGTCCAAAAATTTTTGACCTCCTCACAGAATGCGCTTCACGAGAGAAGTATAAAACCAGTGGATTTTTTTCGCTGTCACCTCTCAATCAAAAATAAAAGGTACCGTGCGGGACTTCTGCGACACACTGCATATTTATATTTTCTTAAAAATGAAAACACTTTTTCTTCATCTTATAAAAGTACTTTCGCAGGTTATTTTTGAGAAAAAAAAAGTTACTGCTTCGGTCAAGTATACATATTAGATATGGATGTTGATGTGATGGAAATGAATGTAGTTGACACAACCTTCTTTGAGCAGCGACCGAGAGGAAATTTTGAAACTGAGAGTTTCGAAATTGGACCGAAAGTGTAGTCTAACAAAACAGTCTAAAATAATTTTTGATGTCGTACTCAAGCTGAAAAAAGTTGTTAAAAATATGAAAAAGAAAAATAGGAATATTCAAGAGAAGTAAAGTCAACGCAAAAATTACTGAAGATCGCAATTTTAAGAAATTGAATAAAGTAGCGCAACAATTTATTACAACTCAACTACATCTAGCAGGGGAAAAATCTAAGGGAAGGCGTTACCCAGACAATGACAAGAAAAGCTTCCTCAGAATTACTCGTAAATATAGTTCATCTCTGAGCTCGAATTATTTTTGGAAATTTGCAAAAATAAAAAATGAACGAAAACAATAATATACGCAAAGCAAAAAATATCAATATCACGTCGAGTTCTCGCTGTTCAAAATATCTCGAATTTGTCGAGGCAGCGTGAAAATTTGGAACGAGAAAAACACTCGTAACAGATATAACTTCGAGATCGATACAATAATTGTTTTTTTCGAAGAAGAAATCTCAACAAGTTGCCTGAAAAAGAGAAAACCTCGGAAAATGAAAAATGTCGTTATGTTAATTTTACCACTAGGGAAGGTAAGCGGGAAACGGGCAAGAAAACCCAAAGACATGAAATTTTGACCAAAGAAAAAATATGGAAAATACAAAAAATCAAGTTACGGAAGTTGAAATAAAAATTTCAAAAAAAATGTAATATTGACTTACATTAACGACATTGTCAATCAACACACAATTTCCCGCAATTTATTGCACAATTTTTTTTGCAACATATTGCAGAAAAATTAGTTCTTGCGATATATTGCAAAATTATTTCATACAGCATATTCCAAAGTCATTACATACAATTTTGCAACATCTTTTCTTGCAATATATTGCACGATTATTTCTTGCAATATATTGCAAAATTATTTCTTGCAATATATTGCAAAATTATTTCTTGCAATATATTCCAAAATCATTACAGACAATTTTGCAGCATCTATTCCTGCAATATATTGCACGATTATTTCTTGCAACCTATTGCAGAAAAATTACTTCTTGCAATATATTGCAAAATTATTTCTTGCAGCATATTTCAAAGTCATTACATACAATTTTGCAACATCTTTTCTTGCAATATATTGCAAAATTGTTTCTTGCAATATATTGCTGCAAAATTATTTCTTGCAATACATATATTGCAAAATCAAATGTTAATTTTCTAATTTATTCTTTTTTTGTATTTGTTGCATTTTTGAATGTTCAATATTACTGTCAAAATTCCGACGCTTAAAGCGGCCCATAGACGGTCAATATTATTGTACAATGTGGGTTGCACAATGTTTTGACGGCGGCCCCTAGACGTTCAATATTATTGTACAATATTGTGGTTTGTGCAAAAAGTTGTACCATATGGAGGCGATATTGAAGGTTGTGCAATATATGGCACAATTGCGAGCACAGACGTACAACCACATTGTGCAAACAGTCCCCGGCAGGATTTCATGAAATCATGATGTTGAGTGAAAGTGAATTGTGTTGCGTGATAATTGCTGTGGCCGCAAGTGCAAAAAAAAAGAAAAAGGGCTCGCAGAAAGGTAGAAAAACCTGACGGAATATTGTGCAATACTGCCAATAGATGACGCAATATTTTCCAGGTTGTACAATATATTTTCAACTCTTCGTCAATCACGCAATATATTGTGCAACCTTCCAATATCCTCTACACACGCTCAATTCAATTGCACAACCCATAATATTGTACAATAATATTGACCGTCTATGGGCCGCTTAAGACCCATATTTGATTATGCAATAAATTGTAAGAAATAATTTTGCAATATACACATTGCAAGAAATAATTTTGCAATACATTTCTTGCAACGCATATATTGCACAATCATTTCTTGCAATTTATTGCATAATCATTTCCTGCAACATATTTTAAAACGATTACATGCAATTTTGCAAAATCGTTTCTCGCAATATATTGCAAAATTATTTCCTGCACTATAACGCAACATTATTTCTTGCAAGTTATTGCTGAATTATTTAAGCAATTTATTCCTTCATTATGTGTGCAATTAATATGACATTATTTCTGGCAATATTAATAATTAATAACACTATTAATTCTCTTACGAATAAAATAAGAACGATTCAATGACGTCATTGATTTGCAAAGACGGATATTTATATAAAAATATACTCCTGACTCGGGAATACATTACGCGGCGTTTAATTACGCATTTGTAAAAAATTGCACTTTCGTTGCACCTGCCATTAAACACTCCGGAAATACTCCTCTCATCGTAAACCTACCGTCATTTTTTCGCGATCGATACCGCACGCGGAAGAAAAACTTAATTCCGCGTTCATCTCAAAAAATCGAATTAACTTCACCAGGCAAAAAGGCTTAATCCCGGTTCGCCGGTAAAACTAGACGTTGAATGCTTTATTCTAATATTTCAGTTAATCTGTTCCGAGGTTTTATGTACACGTAGAAGACGACGTCGTATTTTAAACTGATTTTCAATGTCGTCAAAATAACTATAGCCGAAGAGATGTAAAAAAAAAGCTGTTAAGGAACACAACATCATCATTTATTACAAACCATTTTTCACGATACTGCTAAAAACAAAGTTTATCTCTGGCGTAGAATGTGAAACTTTTTTTTTTTTTCGTCGCCTCCTTTTTAAAGCTTTCTTCATATCGTTGAAAACAATTTTTTAAGCCTCGATTAAGATCTCGGTAATGTTACAATGGTTTTAGCTCGTCTAGATGATAAAAAGTACAGCAGGAAAAAATATACGAAATACAATGAAATAATGATAAGGGAAGGAAAAAAATAAACGCCTTGATAAATTTGCGCGAGTAAAGGAGCGAAAAAGAGTGAAATTTTCGGCAACTTATGTCTCAAACTTTTGAACTTTAATGAGAAAGCTGTAAAAAGTACAAAATGCAGCGAAACATAAAAGTTTTTACGACTGGTTTTTTTTTCCTGCAGTATTTTCATTCGCTCGAATGTAATTCCGATGCTCGACTGTTTTATTATCAACGTGATTTACATTCGTGGAATAGTTGATTTTTATTTTTGAACAAGTTACGTATACTAAACATGCGGCCAGACCTTTTGAAAAGGATCGTACGACTCAACGTTATACGTAGGCAAAAAGTGCAACGAACGTTTTCAAATATCCTCGTTATAAAGTAATTTATTATTATACGATTATCGAGAATATATGCAGGAAAAAAGTTTCGGCCGTTTTGCACTATACCAATGTAGCTCCGTTGGGGCCGATTTACATGACTAATAAAAGATTTAATAATGTTTTCATCGGTCTAATTATTGAAATAACGTCGTAAGCGGATTTAGCTTTTCGAAATGAAAAGTCCCACGTTTCGAGTATATACCGGATAAAAGAACGAGGAAAAAAGCCCTCGAAATGTTCGCTCAAAACTCGCCTTGGCTTAACGCCCCGAGTTGAAATTATTATTTTGACGGCTTTTGTTTAACCGTTAACTTGTGTACGTCAAAAACACTTCAGGGTTTAAAAGTAGGTACCTCTACATAGTCTAATGATATCGTGTCGGTTACGTGGGGAAAAGTTTTTTTTTAATAAAAATACTCCGACGTACGGGTTATTTTTTTCCCCGAATAGGGCTTCGAGTCTGGCGCATTTATCGTAAATATACCAATTGTAAAAGTGTTTAATTTTCAAATGAAAAATACCCTGCTTTTTGGGCAGAAATTTTCCAAAGTTGACAAGCAAGCCTAACGATGAAAGCTTCACTGAGCAGTTGTTTTGACGAATTTTAATTTCTACACTCGACGTAGTCGGGCGAAGATTAATTTCGCCGAATTCATCGTTCACCATCCACGTGTTGCGTTTCACAAGATTTGTCCGCGTGAATTATAAACCGGAAATTTCCACGTTTCGAAGAACAAAGGATAACGAGGTATGGTCGAAAAAATTCTAAAATCTGAGTTTCATCGTTTCGAAGTAGGACCTACAAACTACTCGAATAAAAATTTTTCTCCAACACCAAATTTAACACAAGATGAAAATTCGAGTAATTCGTCGAAAAAGCAAGATTTACAAAAGTTCAAAGGTATATTTTGGAAAAACTCCAAGTACCCTGCTTCCTGGTAGCAATATCAACCTGACTACTACCAAAGGAGGGTATACACCATATACTACGATACATAAGAGAAGCCCGCAGTATAATGAGATCGGTGTCTCTTATAATGGAATGGGCAAATGAGTTGGAGACCGCATCGGCAGCGATAGAGGAGGCAATGGACTTACTAAGGGAACGAGGAGCGACAAGCGTCAGGCTGTGGACGCTGCCGACATGGCTGGAGTAAGCATGGCAATCAATGAGAAAACTTTCGACCGTCACGGTACACCGACATTGAGGTGGAGGGGATTGCGGAGCATATCGCAGTTAGGAACAGGCTTCTTTGGAACGCTTTTTCGTAACGATGCCAAAGCATTAAAACGCCAAAAATACAGCATCCAAAGGAGGGAGGGGAAAGGGGATTAAAAAATTACAAAAAGTTCAAAATTATCAAAATACCAAAAATAAGGTAAAAGAATATTTCGATTGTGATGGGAATTTACGCCCCGTACTTCTTGGTGGTAACACTGCGTTTATGATGATCATACGCTATTTTCTTTAGAATACCAATTTCTGAAATTTCAAAATCGCCTTTCAATTATTTTACCATTTTTTTAATTCATTTAAAAATGGTTAAGATTCTAAAAACTTCGACGGAGCAGCTCAGTGTTGCCACTGCATGGGCACATTGCTGGCTAAAACCATCGAACCAATACTCGACGTCTTCATTGATGGGATTTGTTAAATTCACTGGTAACTTGCACCAAGCAGCTCTTCAGATGTGCAATCTCGTTCATCTTGATCGATTCATTCAATCATTCGTAATCTTATCTTATTTTCAATTGTGTACTTTTATCCGAAAATTAGACATTAGTAAATGTAAAAAATGATTAATTAATACTGGTGGCAATTTTTAAGATGGAATTACGTTATAATTTTAAAAAAGTTCGCTTTCGCCTCCGGTGCTCTTTAGTCTTACTTTCATAGTTTCTTGTGATCTAATTCATTAATTAGCTTTATTTTACTTTATTTTTTTCTAAAAAAATAAGAGTTACGTTTTATTCCCAACGTGTGATTTTTGTGTGTGATAATATTTCATTCAAATACAAGATTGAATTATAATATTTCATTTACATTCATCATTTTATACAATTTATCAATTTTTATACTCATTAGAAAAAAACTCGTCATTTGATTGTAGGAGGCTGTACCCTTGAAAAAAAAATTACAAGTCAATCGTTCGTTCAGTTCGTTCGCGGTGGTGCAAGTTACCAGTGAATTTAACAAATCCCTCATTGGATACCACTACCGAGCTGTCAATGAAATTTTTCAGTAAGATACCAACTTTTAAAAGACAATGAAATCGAAGAACCTAAACCTTCACTAATATTTGTTGAAAATGTAAAATTTAAAAAACTAAAAGAAAAAAACCTCAATATACAAAAAAATAAGAAAACATTAAACACGGTTTTCGTTCCTGTGCGAAAATTACTTATGCAAGAAAAACCAATGTTTTTATTTACAAAATGTAAAAAAGTTACCCCTCCTATTACACGTTACTTTGGCAAGAACTGCGGGTGAAATTCGGTCCATCAAATCCTAATCGTTTAAACGCATTATTAGGAATACATTTACATTTAAGTATGCAATATCGATACATATTAAATCGCCATCCGAACCTACGTAATTAATTATTATCTCGTTGGGTGGCTCTATCGCATAACGACAGTAATATAAATGCGCATCCTGGTCGAAAGAAATGATCGTTGAAGTCAGTCGGTAATTAATTACAACGACAGGCCGGCGAAATAACGAAAATGCCGGTTACGTTGATGTTAGCTGTGTGGGAAAAAACGCATGGAACCCTCGGGGATACGGTTCATATACGGAATTTCGTATTCATTCATACGTGATATATATCTGCCAACTATTTAACGAGTAAAGAATTCCGTTTAAATTTTATTAAACGTCGGTTTGCGCAGAAAACTCGGTTGCAGCAGCCGGCGATCCGGCGTATATGAAATTGAAAATTCAAGTACCTGATATACGTCCGATAGTGTTAGAATTCGGGCGACTGAACAGGGACGTGAGAACACGACGAATTATAATTTTTAATTAATAACGCGCCTATGTTTATGGTACAATGACGCCGAGCGGTTGAGTTGGGTGTAAATCAGCGATAAACTAGGGCTAGGAGGATAGAAGCACTCGCCACATAATCCTGAGCAAGTCATCGGAGAAGTCAGCGGAATTAAAACGTTTGGCAAATGTGCCCCCCACTCCTCAAATTCAAAGTATAATTCGAGTTGAGGAACAACAAAGGCGACTTTATATGTTGGTTTTATTTTACATAATATAAAATTTTTTCATTACATTATTTTTGTTTAATTTCAATTTTCTATTAAATTGGAAATCAAATATACAAATATATTAGGGTCATTTTCTAATCAATGATCCATCAACAGCCTTACTGAGCAGAGATTTCACGATCATCCTGGAAACCAGACTCCATAATTGGAAGGCACAAGCTTATCCACCTCCTTGCTCAAGTAATTCACTCAGCTTCGACGTCAAGACCATAAGCATCCTTATAAAAACGATAAAAAAGAGGCAAAGGTCAACGAAACACCAGAGCACTTCCCTTCACGATGAATGCTTCGCACTGAACCTTCCAAACTACCAAGACAAACCCCCTGAAAAGTTGATCCACAAAGCGTTTGAAAATTATTCATTACTTCGTCGCGTATAGTTTTTGACGCTGGAAATTTTATATCTTCAAGAGGCGTCGCTTAAGCTCAAAAACTTTCTTGTTCCTAACACGTAAACTTTACTGGTGTTTTTATTCAACGCGTGAAAAGCTTCCAGCGAATGATACCTTATGTGTCTCGTTACTCCACGACGTGCGAAATTTTAATGAAAATAAATTTCCGTCCGAAGCAACGCGTCGTAGTTTTGTTTTAAATCGCCAAAGTTGCCTGTACAACGGGTTAACTTGGTACGCTCGAGGTAATTAGTTTTAATTATTGACCTTTCCAGTGAACCGTTTTTGTGGCACCGCAAGACCACGAGCTTCGGTATTAATGGCTGCAGTGAAGTGTCGAGCACTCTACCATTTCGCTATGGTATTGGCGTAGACTGTCCTTAAGAGGCATTATTTTTTTATTTTTACTCTGAATTTACCGCTTTCGCTTTTCAATGCATTAAAGGCCGACAGAATTGGATATATTGATGAAAAGCCACGTGAGCTATAAAAAACAACAGAGTATACTCTTCTTCCCAAGAAACAGTGATCTCCACTGCTTGGTTCAGAAAAATTCCACGATTGTCATGCCTCTAACCATGGAGTTTATCATGGCACGTTAAAATAATAAAAAATTATTTTTTTTTTAATTTGACGAAAATCAAAAAATGAACTTAGCTGAAAGTATGTAGAAGAGGGTTATGAAACAGCAACCAAACACTCATAAAACATGAAGACATCCCAATCAACATCGAGGAAAAGAGCTAAAGAGCACGTGAAAAAGCAATGGAAAAGAGATCAAAAAGAATTATTTTTGTAACGCGCATCAAAAAAGACGTAACACTGCCGGATACAGGCGGCGCGCGCAACTACGTCATAAGCTACTGGCATACTTTCCTACTCGCAGGTGAAGTCTGTCGCAAAGTCTATATAAGGTGAAAATCACAAGGTGCACATCACTTTCAGTAACTCGACTGAATTTATAAAATACATCTCGTATCTGATTATAACTAATGCTATTTTGAATATATAGTCATCTCCCCTCTTAATCTTTTCGTTTATTTTCCTTGGCAACGCAGCCATAGGCCGGCTACATACTGAAAAATTCACAATTTTCGTTTTCACATGGAAAACTGATACGAGTTTTTTGTATATTTAAATCAGCAACACCGTCGAAACGTATCACTAAGTTTCAAGTTGGTAAAAAGAAAGAAAGGCTGAAAAAAAGGAAAATATAACAACGCGTATACGACAACTTATCAATGGAATTTATAATAATTTCGAAACGACCTCGATAAAAGAGTTTTTTTTTTCAAGTTGACGGATACGCTATAAATCATGCTTTGACGCGGATTCTCTCAATAGCGTTGAGAAACTTTCACCTTTAAACGAGCCGGAATTTTGCGACAAGCTTAATATATCAAGCAAAAGTAATCCTATAAATCGGTCTCTGAAGAAAAAAGAAAAGATTGACCGACATTCTTTTATTTTTCAATCTTTTAAAAATCAAAGCGCAAAAGTAATTTTCATTTGGAGCATTTGACGTATTAGTTTATTTGATTAGACGCAAGTTTAGCAACACTAAATCGTTCATCTGGTAACATGAAAGCTTTGTTAGGTTAAAATCTCGTTTATCTTTTAGCTCGTTATGTGCAATTTTCTTGCACGAAATGTACGCTCATTTTGAACGGATTTTACGACGAGATTTTCAAATGAATGAAATTTTTATCATCAACGTGGCCATCAAAGTAACACGCACGGATACATGGAGTCTATAGAAACAACAAGACCATTTAGAAATTTATTTTGCGGATGTGCTAAACGCTCGTCGTACTGGTAATCCGTCGTATATGTCGAAATATCCAGAGCCTTCTCATTACCACTTCAAAAGGCGCTATTCTACGGTCCACCGACGATGATTTCAATTCCATCGAGTTTCTATTAGCGTAGTGTTCTTTTGTAGCCTTGGGTGTTGGTGTTTGTTGGTGTTTTTGTCCGGCTTTTGGTATAGATTTGATTTTACGCGATTTTTTCCCTCTTTTGAAAAATAAGTTGAGGTTGATTTGAAGTTTGTGACCTAATTTGAATTCATTTTCCATCTTTACTCGACCGGAAAGTTTAGATTGGGGTTAGTTGCGACGGACACTTGAGATTTACGAATTTCGAGGCTTTTTTCTGGGTACGAATTTTCGATTTGATTCCATAATTTATCTTACATTTCTGTATTAAATTTCTGCTAATACTGAATCGTTTGGAAAGTACATCCTCTTTGGATTCTATTTATACAACGTTCTGCGGCGATTGATTTGTTGAATGTGTGCCACCGTGGTACCTATTTGACTTAAATACCAAATGCATACATGTTGCACCCGAGGCTAATGTTTGCAGTTTGACGGAACACGAAGCAGGTTGTATTTTCCATGCGATACACGTTGCCGCAAAAAGACGCACGTTACCGGGAAAATATTCGATGCGGTTAATACGGCGTTTTATACATAAACGAGAGCATCGTAAAGGGCGAACGACGAGGGAAAAAACAGTTAGAAGCGATGAAAACGTTATTGCGCAATTTTCGTACTTTCGTTATTCGTTTCACAAAGTACGATACGTACACGGTGAAGGGGGGAATGAGAACGTGATATGTAAAATGTAATAGCATTAAAAACGAACCGAAGAAACCAATGAAAATGCCGGGATATATTCGGCTAAAGAAAATAAAAAATATCGAGTAAATAACGCAAATTTCGTACCTTTGTATTTATATTCTTTTTTGAAGAAAGAAGTCGTTATGTGTTTCTAGGTGGATAAAGATTGTACCGTTACGGTATTGTTATTTCTTGATAGTTTATACCGCCGTTATTATTCCACCTCGGGTTCGGTTTTGTTTAAATGTTTACTTTGAATTTTTCAACAACTAGTTTTTCCGGGCGTCTTTCCCGAATACCGAGTTTTCTCTTTTATGATGAAAATTAATGCGCAGTGTTTACGATACAAATGCGTTTGGGTTTTCTAATTTTTTTCCCCGGTAATTTTATCGTTATTGGTTTAGAAGTGAATTGAAGTGGGGTGATGATGGTGGGACATGATGTAACCATAGCTGTCATCATGACAGCACCATGACATATCACAATGATGAGTCACCATGGATTATCATCATAACGTGACACTACAACATGATCACCTGTCACTCGTATTCTGTGATTTTACAGTGAATTTGTGATTTCAATGAAAATTTTTTTTCGTTTTTTAGTGATGTATTCGTGACGTTTAGTAAATAGTCCAGTCAATCTAGCATTTGACTTTTTTGTGGATCTAAGCCCCCTAAAATCGGTTTTTCGCTTATATCTTAGTGAAAACTGGTTTTATCGAAAAAATAGTCAGTTCAAAATTGAAACCCACTAAATTCTCTACAAAATGCATATATTAAGAGTTGATGTAACTGGCTTAGATTCCGAGCTACGTGCGATTGAAAAAAGAGCATTTTTCGTGAATTAGTGACAAAATTCGTATAAATTCAAGTTTTTTACCAGTAACCATGGGAAAAAATGGTTTTTCGTGAAAATGTATAATAACTGAAATGAAAGATGACCAAATTCTCTACAAAATCCATTATAAAGAAGTTAGATTACTTTGTTAGTTTCCGAGCAGTGACGTCACAAAGAAGGGGAGTTCTGACTATTTTTCAGCCTGGTTTTGTAGATACAGTATTTGTAGAGGAATTAGTAGGCATCAACCTCGAACTAAGCTTTTTTTTTTCATATAATCATTTTTTGCTGCACTAGAGCCGATAAACTGTACCCTACATAATTAAGCTAAAAAGTCATCTATTCACGAAAAATGCTCCTTTTTCAATCGTACGTAGCTCGGAATCTAAGCCAGTTACATCAACTCTTAATATATGCATTTTGTAGAGAATTTAGTGGGTTTCAATTTTGAACTGAACTATTTTTTTGATAAAACCAGTTTTCACTAAGATATAAGCGAAAAACCGATTTTAGGGGGCTTAGATCCACAAAAAAGGGAATTGTTCCGGAGTGAAGTATGTTGTAAAGGGTATCGAATACTAGGTATACACCTAAATTCAGCTTATCTCGTTTTGCAAGCTCGAGGCCATTTTCGGGCTGGATTGACTGAACTAAAAATTGACATACAAATAGTAATATTTCATGGAACGAGTAGAATCACAGAATCGAGTATCCTATGCGATACACAAACTCATGATGAACAAAAGTTGATTAAAACGAAGAACTTGATTGTGATCAAGTCCTGGTAAACATGATGTCTTATCTCAGGCCAAGTCGAGGAAGTCTGAAGTGGCTGACTTGTATGTGAAAGCAACATACATAGTGCCTATCTCTTGAGTAGTCTTGGGAGATCGATCGGCAATCCTTCGATCAGTAACTGTCCCTCTAAATGTTTCCTAATGCCTGAGCTATCCAGAGTAATGAAAGGTGTATCGCCGACCCGCATTTTGTTAAGAGGGGGTAACACCTCAATATGTCTTTGTTCTTGAAACTCAATTTCAATTTTCAACGACCACAACATCACGATTCATGGTTGCATCATTGAAACAACTATCTGTACACGGTTGCTGCTTCATTAACCACACATAGACGATATACCAAGCAAAGAATTGAATTTCCCATACTTAATTTTCACTATGTTAGTTGTTAAGTGGGGGTAGATGAAATATAAAGGATATCAAAGAGGTAGATGAGTATAACTCGGCGAAACGTACATTTCGTACATAAAGCAGGGCGAAAGTAGCCAACATGGTGACAATATTTCATTCGGGTTATAAATCAAATACAATTTCGATGCTTTTGGCAAGTTTCTTTCCACCTGAATATACACAATTTTTCTACTACGTTTCACCGCTACGCGATGTTATTAAAGGTTAAAATAATTTCGCTGTATATTTCGGATCTTTTTTCTTTGAACCGGAAGTATTAAAAAATGGCCGGCCATAGGCGTGCGTTGTAGGTGTAATATTTCACTTGGACTTTATATTAAACGTGCGCTAGATGGAAAATTAAAGGTGGTCCGGTGATTGATGTAAAAACATATTGCGGTGAAAATTTCCACTAATGTTGTAAAATTACTAGATAGATAGGACTACACCTAACGTTTATATCAATCGAGCTTATAAAGCGAGCTACTTCAAGAGCATATGAGTGTTGTAGTAATTTTTATTCAAAAAAATAATAATAATAAAAATTAAAACTTGAATCTTTTGAAGGATTATATAATCTCGCAGCGAGAAATAATCTACGACGGGCAAGATCGTTTTTTTTTTAAATCAAGTTTATATCAATTTACCTTTGAATTTTTAAGCGAGAAAAGAATATTCAAAATCGAATGAAAAAACGGTTTTTAATTATAGCTCAAAAACCTTTTTATTTTTTTCTCGATTTCAAATATTGTTTTTTAAATTTATGTGTAATTCTTTTAATTTGTTGTTATGTATTGTTTACTAAAAAAAAAAAAAAAATTGTAAATACAATCTCAAGAAAACAAAAACATAGTTAAAATGCAAACACCAGTTAGATTTAATACACTCCTAGTCCCATTAATTGCCAATATAACCGATAAAGAGCAAGTCCAAAGACTAAATATAAGTACCCTATACCGAAAACGAATGAGCTTGACAATCTTTCATCCAGTGATGGGATATCTTTAACAAAGTTTTTCCCATTCCAACCTTCCAAATTTCCCTTTTTTTCCCATTTTTCAATATCTAAAATTCCCAATTTTTTCCCAGACTTGTTTGAAAAAAAAGTAAACACATTATATTTTTCCGTTTTTTTTTTAATTTTTTTATTGGCCTTATTATTTATTAAAAACAAACTCAAAATGTAGTAGGTAACAAAATTGAACACCTACAAAATTCAAAGAACATAAAAAACAAATAGGTAATTACTCAACTGCCAAAACCAACAGTAAAATACCTAGTTTTTCTTTTTTTTTTTTCGAGAAATGATAACTCTGCAGACAATAAATAAAAATTATAAAAAATTCGATAATAGTTTTGAATTTATCTTTTTTCCCACTTCTTTCCCAAAATTTGACAAATTTTTGAAATTTCCCACTTTTTCTCTTTTTCCCATGCGACTATTTTTCACCTCTGAATTTCCCACGATTTGGGAAATTTCCTACGATATCCCATCACTGCTTTCATCTTTGAGTGGGTTGTATATGTATACTAAAAGGAAGACAGCATTTGTCCGGCTACGATCTCGAAAACCGCTGAACCAAAATTGAACTGTAATAGCTCATTTGAAAGCTGTTTACGTGTAGTTGCGCATGATCTAAAAGAAAGTTGAAAAAGTTCAACGGAAAGTTGAGAAAAAAGCTTTTAAAGTTTCGACCAATCAGAAGCCGGTATTCCAGGGAGTCGATTTTTTTCGTTTCATGGCCCATACACGCAGGTGTGGTTTTTTCTGGATAATTTTACTCCATTCTCGATTTATCTTCTTCTACTAATAATAATTATAATAATAATAAAAAAAGTTCAAAAAGTCACTTCGTAAGCTGGGAAATATCGTTCAAAGTTTTATTGATTTCGACCAATCAGAAGGGAGTATTTCAAAATTTTAACTACGCGCTGCTA